>CM040934.1:34507152-34815121 GCA_023029165.1 Gobiocypris rarus
TGGCTTTGTTTCTGTTGTAAATATATCTATTAAAATACTGATATTCTATAACTCCTCCCTGAACCTCCCGCTGCCCCTGATCTTTCTCTCTCATCGGCTGTTGGTCATCGTTGATGTAATTTCCAGTCTGAACTCATTTCACACAGCAGGAGTTTGAATCTCCGACAGGTCCAGATATTTAGCATGCCAAATATCTCGCAGGTGTCGGCGACTCGTCTGCTATTCTCTCTGATCGTGTCTTTGATCATTCACACTGCATGATTATCACTCAAGTGCACGAGCACCGATTTGGCTATCATTTCGGGTATTTGTTGGCGATTTCGTAAAGTCTGTCAGCAAGTCAAAATCGGGGCTAAAATCGGGCAGTGTGAAATAGGCTTAAGACAAAAGCTGAAATCCAAACCATGCAATAAACCAATAAAACTCACTAATCTGGAGAGAAGATCTCACAGAAGGACTGTGATTGCTGAAGGATATTTCTTGCTAAGTTTATGCCATTAATCATGTCAAAATATTGATAATGTTGTATTATATGAAAATTGAAATTGCTAATGATGTTGTCTGTTATGAATTGAATTGCTATTGAAGTTGCTCATGATATATAAAATATGTGTGCTAATGATTTTACATGCTCGTATGTGGAAAGGGGTGAAACAAGGGTGAGACTGCGGAGGTGGGGGATTTCTGAGAACTGCATAGCCACTTCTAGAGAAGCTGAGACTGAATAAACAAAACCATAAAAGTATGTCTTATGATATAGAAAAATACCAGAGCTATGCTGTCTTTAAGTGCGTTTAACCTCTTGCTATAGAATGCTGCCTAGAGACTGATGACGCTGAAGACCCCAAATGGAGGAGACGATACATGAGGAGGAGATGGAGAAGCAAGAATATAAATATGCATGAAAAAGTTGGAAAGGCATTCTGGACTGCCCAGATGCTTATCTCTGCTGTTCTGAATCCTGAGCTCAGATGACCTTTTTTACTTGCTGATATTCTTAATAAATTTATAATTTTGATTGATAATTCGAGTCCTGGCCGATTATTGAACTTGGGGAGGACTTTGGGGAGAGAAAAGTCCAACACTGCCCTGCCCCCAAACCTTCTCCCCCTCTGACTGTCCCAGCTTTTCGTGACTATTACTAAAATTACACTTCCTGTTATGGGTAAGAGTGTGCAACTCACTTAAAGGTAAAATAGTTCACTCTGCAATCCTCTGACTAATATCAGAAACTGACTAATTTGCGTCCATGAGGTAATGTAATCAATCCCGAGGATTATCCTCTGAGCGACTCTGTGTCCCATGGTGGAACGAATATTTGAAGGTAAGAGATATTAAATCAACGAAAATCAACGATCAAAATTAAATCACAAATAAAATCATGATCAGCTGTTAAGTTACAAACGTAACGACTTTAACAAAGTCACATAGAATTGGAGTCAGATAAAACTATTTATGGAATCAGAATTGAAATTCGATGAATAAAAATTAAGTGAATTTAACAGAAATGCTGAAAAAGCTTACATGCAGAAGTCCTTCAACCAGGCCATTAGATTACATGTTTGGGCTAGCGGATGGACCTTACAGAGACATCAGAGCCAATGGCAAACGTCAGAAGGACTAGCCGAGGTAAGGCTGTTCCAGGAAGGGTTAATGAGCACGAGCATCCGGAATTGCATGGATATCACAACTACATTTATGCTTGCTGATTGGTCTGAGATGCATTCTGGGATACCTGGCAAGAACACATCTATGGATTTATCTGTGATGTACTTGGCTAGATGTGAACTTTGAATTGTAACAGTACTTTGGCAGTGACTGATGACATTTCCACAAGAACACATTAAAAGAACGCATATTGAGAAATGGCCGGCCTGACCTCCTCTAAGAAAAATAACAGGTATCATGTGACATTTCAAAGCAAAAAAAATTACCTGAATTATGATACTGAGAAACATTATTTCCAGTGAACTGAAGATTAGAGCCAAGGAATTAAAATTCTAGATTTTTTCTGTTTCGTCTTATCACACCATGATGAATTTTATCAATGTCTAGGGTAATGTTACATAGGCACTTTTCCTGCAATTTCAAGTGTGCACATTCTAGCAACTTGCGTTGCGTGATGTGACCGTCAGCACGTTTAATTCATTACTGCTCCGTAGAAAAGTAACAGGAGACTTTAAAACACAAAACAAAAATAGTGATTAACTATGTTAATATTAACTTACAGTCCATTCAAACAAAACCTCTTGTCACTTGTCAGTGCTGAAGGTTATTATATTTGGGTCAACAACTCACGTGCTTGTGAATGATTTGCTTGTCCGTTCTCAGCACGAAAAGTACACAAAAGCATTTAAAGTCCCATTACATTTGACAATACAATATTTTTTTTTCTTTCTTTTTTTGTCTTATGTTATTGCGATACACCAGAAGAAATTGTACAATTTCTAACATGGTTACCCATCTAACAGGGTATGTTCTCAAAACTTTGGCCAACGTCTGACAAGGTTCTCTTAAAGTTATGAACAAATATTCTTCCAGTAATGTTAATAGAGTGTTTGTTCAATGTTATCTGGTCTTTTATAATGTTCTCAAAAGGTTAGTTAGCACAAAGATGTTCTAAGAACAACATTATTGGGACATCCTTTGAATGTCCCAACTTTGGATTTTATTGCATGACATAAGTATTTGATACATCAGAAAAGCTGAACTTAATATTTGGTACAGAAACCGTCTCGGTTACGTATGTAACCCTAGTTCCCTGAGAACAGGGAACGAGGCGCTGCGTCAGCTGACGCTGTGGGGAATGCCTCCAGCGTGACAGGTGTCTGAATCACTATATAATCACATCAATCCCATTGACCGGCAACAGCCTATGATGTTATCAAGGTGCGATCAGGAAGTATATAAGGGTGCCATGCTAACATGGCGTGACATGAAGCGACTTGTTTGGCAGGCAGGCCCTGCGGCATGGCAATGAGACGCCATGTAGGGTTACATACGTAACCGAGATGTTCCCTTTCGAAAGGGAACTCGTGCTGCGTCACCTGGCAATACGGGCACGATATATCTATTCCGCCATGCAGAGGGGAGTGCATGCCCGCCGGCAGTGACAACTGTCAGGACAGGCAAGTTCGCAAGTGCTAGTGAAATGCCTGAACCACTCCCTGTCTGGTCACACAAGGCTGTCAGTGACAGCATTCCCTACGGTCATAGCCCAAGCTATAAGCCTTATGAGGAACATTAGTGCGTCCGCACAAGGTCCTACCCAGGCTGCTCAAAGGCCTGGATCCAACCAATTCAACAGAAGGTGTTCCTTTCAGGGAATGTGGCCAGCCAGTCACTAATGCCACCAAGTAGGCCTAGCTTGGTGCCATTTCCAAAGGGCACTTCGGCCGGGGCATCCTTGTCTGTTTGAGAACAGAGCCTCTGGAAACATACCTCCCAGAGAGGCATTCAGCCCAAGGTACTGCGAACTGGCAGTGTCCTCCTCAGACCGGATCTCAGAGACAGGCATCCTGGAGAGCGGTACTCAGCACAGAGCTTTCCACCCTTGCTAGCGAGGGGAGTTAATCCGCTTCACCCTAGGATCTACTGAGCTATTATCAAATAGAAACGCTCAGGAGGCCAGGCTGGCCAGTTAGCTAATCTTAATCAGGAGGCCTCGCGAGGGGCCTACGACCATCTGATCAGGCCCAGGCAGCTAGGGCTCACAGACGACCCTCAGAGTGAGGGGAGCTCAGAACGGGCTGCCCAGTAGGTAAACCAGGTTGTAGGCTAAATTCCCTCACTTGGGGACCAAGAAGCAGAAGTGACACCAGTCGCGCTAGGGTAAGACCGTACTCAGATGCTGCCGGCTAAGGGCCAGATCACTGATAGCAGGTCTCCACTAGCTGTCAGCAATATGCCAGTTAATAGTTCCTGAACTGAGGACTCAATCCCTCAGGGAGGCCTAGTGGGGCCTACCACCTGATAGCAGTCAATGCTAGCTGTCAAGAGAAACCAAACTTAGGAACTCGCCCCCAGGGAGGCCTAGTGAGGCCTACTACCTGATAGAAAGCCTTCAGGGAGTTCTAGTGAGGCCTACCACCTGGTAGCAAGCTAAGCCAGCTGCCCGAGCATCCTGACTTGGGAACTCGAATTCGGGGAGGCCTAGTGAGGCCTACTACCCGATAGTGAGCCTTCAGGTAGACCTGGTGAGGCCTACCACCTGCTAACAGCTCATGCTCATCTGCCAAATGAATGAAGCTCAGGAACGTGCCCTCAGGGGAGGCCTGGTGAGGCCTGCTACCCAATAACAACCTTTTGGGGAGGCCTGGAGAGGCCTACTACCTAATAGTCCCGCATGCCTGCTGCCAGAGGCATCCTGGTCCCGGGGCTCACCCCTAAGGAGGGTCCAGGAACCGGCATCCAGGGGAGGCCTACTACCCGGTAGCAAGCCCACAGGGAGGCCTGAAGGGGCCTGCTACCTGCTTGCAATCAATCCTGACTGTCATGGCGACTAGCGAATTATGTCAGCGGAGCACATCTTCAGGGAGGCCTGGTGGAAATGAGTACACATATAGCAATACACAAGGGGCCAACTTTGCAAAAGGCCAACCAAGGCTGACTACCTGTCTAGGTTGTAGCTATTAATTTGCTAACCTCCCCAAACATCGGGACTCGTTCCCAAGGAGGCCTGCTGAGGCCTACCACCTGACCTGGAGTCTACTGCCCAGACTGCCTAAGCTGGCTGCTCACAGTCAACTGGCTTTCCATAAGTCTTACTACCAAACCCACATATATAAAAAAGGTTGCGAAGTGCTGCTCAACCCGAGCCATGGGTGAGGCCAGAATGATACAGAGCTAGGAGTGGGATACTCAAATCTACCCTGCCTTATCAGAGGAGTACTGCCACCTGGAAACAGGGCCAAAGCCTGCCAAAAACTGGCGGCTTTTCACAGAAACCAGCTCTGGGGCCGGGGTTGAGCTACACAATCTCTTCGTATTTGTACGAAAGATGGCCTAACCCTGCCCCACAACCACTGGTTAAGTCGCTATCAATTCTGCACAGCACCAACCTGCATTACTAGTGAAGACCCCAGAACACAGAGAAGGGGGCGGGCCTTGGCCAGACGACTCTTCATGAGAGGAGGCTGACACTAGGAACAGTAAAAAAAAACCTATTTACTTAGTGAAGGGCCCAGGGCAATAGTACGCTTCTCTTTTCGTTATTTTGCGAAAAAGCCTCTGTCATACCCCTAGAAAGCCTAGGCCAATTAGACGGCATTAATGCCCTCCCGGATGAACCTGCCGGCATAGATCTGTACCCAAAGCTCGCTTATGACCATTTCAACATGCTCAACCAGAAAGAGGGGTACCAACCATTCCCCTGTTTAGGTGGAACGGACGCAGATCTAGCTGTAGTAAAGCGTTAGTCTAAATCTACACACTCTCTCGTTTGATTATGCTGAGAGGGGTGCTAACAGCTCTTACCCTGAAGTGGTAGCAGCCATAAGGAGAAAGCACTTTTCCCTTCTTTTCCGTGCCGGGAATAAACGGTATGCAGAACTACAGGACCCTCACAAAGATATCCAACGACCCAGCGATCCCCGAAGCACTCACCAGGGAGCATAAGTCTATATGAATATTCAATATTTCCCTTTTGGGAGCAGCCACCATGGTATCCACCCACAAGCTTTATTCACGACATGTATGCTTAGGTGCAACAATACCACGACATGTATGCTTAGGTGCAACAATACCACGGGCCCGAGGGGGGCGCTCTCACAACCAAGCCAGGCGGGCCGTCAGAGACGTACTTCCTTTTCCCGCTCATCATAGGCCCCCACCCGGCCTGGTGTAAGAAGCGCCGGGGGAAAAGGGGAATTAAACTAGAAGAAGGACTAGGTGTTGAAGTCTGAGGAGAAAGGATTTCTCTTTCGCCCCAATGTCTGCCAGGTTCAACCACAGATGACTCTCCGTGGCAACCATAGCCGCCATCGAGTGACCGATGACAACCGCTGTTTGTTTGGTCGCCTGGAGAGTGAAAATCTGTAATGCCGCGAAGCTCAGCCATCGCATCAGGGGGTAGGCCCTCCCCCTGATCGAGACCCTTCAGAAGATCAGCCTGGTAGGCCTACAACCCCCCCCAGCCTGACCTGCTGACAGGTATGCCCTGCCGTTAAGACGCAAAGTAGCTCTAAGCGCCTTGGTAGGCAGGGCGGGAGTTTTTAATGTCGATGGCCTCCAAGACACGAGATAGTTTGCAAACGTCTCATCGATTGGTTTTATCGACACATACCCAGACTCGGCGGATCCTTCAAAATCAGCAAAGTTCCCCCGCTGATATCGGAAAATCCTAGCCAAGTACGGGTTCGTTCATGCCCCCGAGATCTGATCGTGAAGATCCGGGAGGAATTGAATACTCCCGGGAGCCTATGGGTTATGATCGGAGAGAAACTGATCGTCGAGACGACTCGCACGCGCGGGCTCTCTCGTAACGTGCCGCCACTGCAGCGGCAGTCTATCGGTGATGCGCCAGATCCATCTGGGAACCCCAGGAATGTTGCCGACCATCCCCGGATGCTGGACCCTCTTCCCTCGAGAAGAGGACCAGGTGAGAGCAGAGCGTCTGGATGGAAAAACGCTCACAGTTAGCACAGGAGGCCCCCTTGAGAACCTCCCGTGCGTGCTCTTCCCCCAGACAGAACACACAGAGAGTGGCGGTGTCTTCAGGTGAAAGATACCTGGGACTCGGATCCACGCACTTCCTGAAAATGCCTTTGGATTTCTCTGTGTGCTTCATAATAAGGATGTGATTCCTTAATGCGACTCAGACAAAACCCTGAAGATGAAAAAGCGGTGTCATGTTTGCAAGGCGCCCTTATATACTTCCTGGTTGCACCTTGATGACATCATAGGCTGTCGCCGGTCAATTGGATTGATGTGATTCGATAGTGATTCACATACCTGTAACGCTGGAGGCGTTCCCGTAACGTCAGCTGACGCATCGCAAGTTCCGTTTCGAAAGGGAACTCTGTTAGCAATTTCAGAGATCATACATTTCCTGTAGTTCTTGACAAGGTTTGCACACACTACAGCAGGGATTTTGGCCCACTCCTCCATACAGACCTTCTCGAGATCCTTCAGGTTTCGGGGCTGTCGCTGGGCAATACAGACTTTCAGCTCCCTCCAAAGATTTTCTATTAGGTTCAGGTCTGGAGACTGGCTAGGCCACTCCAGGACCTTGAGATGCTTCATACGGAGACACTCTTAGTTGCCCTGGCTGTTTGTTTTGGGTGGTTGTCATGCTGGAAGACCCAGCCATGACCCATCTTCAATGCTCTTACTGAAGGAAGGCGGTTGTTGGCCAAGATCTCATGATAAATGGCCCCATCCATCCTCCCCTCAATACGGTGCAGTTGTCCTGTCCCCTTTGCAGAAAAGCATCCCCAAAGAATGATGTTTCCACCTCCATGCTCCACAGTTGGGATGGTGTTCTTGGGGTTGTACTCATCCTTCTTCTTCCTCCAAACACGGCGAATGAAGTTTACACCAAAAGCTCTATTTTTGTCTCATCAGAACATATGACCTTCTTCCAATCCTCCTCTGGATCATCCAGATGGTCATTGGCAAACTTCAGACAGGCCTGGACATGCATTGGCTTGAGCAGGGGAACCTTGCCTGCGCTGCAGGATTTCAATCCATGACGGCACAGTGTGTTACTAATGGTTTTCTTTGAGAATGTGGTCACAGCTCTCTTTAGGTGATTGACCAGGTCCTGCCGTGTAGTTTTGGGCTGATCCCTCACCTTCCTCGTGATCTTTGATGCCCCACAAAGTTAGATCTTGCATGGTGCCCCAGACAGAGGGAGATTGACCGTCATCGTGAACTTCTTCCAGTTCCGAATAATTGTGCCAACAGTTGTTGCCTTCTCACAAAGCTGCTTGCCTGTTGTCCTGTAGCCGTTCCCAGCCTTGTGCAGGTCTACAATTTTATCCCTTATGTCCTTACACAGCTCTCTGGTCTTGGCCATTGTGGAGAGATTGGAGTCTGTTTGAATGAGTGTTTGGACAGGTGTCTTGTATACAGGTAATGAGTTCAAACAGGTGCAGTTAATACAGGTAATGAGTGGAGAACAGGACAGCTTCTTAAGGAAAAACTAACAGGTCCTGTGAGAGCAGAAATTCTTTAGGTGATCAAATACTTCTGTCAAAAATCTAGCATTGACCCAATGTCAAATGGATTCATTAAAATAAGTTACTACACCACCACATGCGTGGCATTATTAACAAATGTGATCGAAGGGCAAATGTGTTACAAAAAACGGAACGGCAGTTGTGATAGTTGATTTAATTAACAATGCTTCATACTATGGTACCCGTTAAACAGTAAGTTACGCTGTTGTATGGAAAAAGCACCCATGACCAGCTGAAAAGTGTTCAAAACTGACTGAGATGAGAGGACAACGAATGGAAGGATCTGGATCAGTTGATCTGGATTTTGTTGCATGAGATTAAAGCACAATCCAGGTGGTCCAGGTTGGGGACAAAATTTAAACTAAATATCCAAATGAATCTAATTAGTAAACTAAATTAACTATATAAACTAAATTACTGATCTGCCCACATTGTTACTGAATGATAATTGAAATGAGCTAGATGACATCACCATTTACTCTGCGGCTGTATGTCCAAACCAAATTATTTTGCATTATTTTCCTGTTTAACACAGTGAAGCTTCTTTGAAACAATCTGTATTGTAAAAAGCCGTATATAAATAAAGTTGACTTGACAATAACACATCAGATCAGATTTATTTTTTTCATACATTATTTGAGTCCCTTTCAAATGCCTAACAAATTTTGAAGCTAGAAAAGTTTTTCTTTGGAGAAAGAAATAAGCATAAATCAAAAGGTGATACTTCTGCACACAGCAAATAAAATTAGGCAGGTTTTTTTCAGCAGGGACATATTCATTCATAATTAGCATTTATACTGAGATAAACAGGTCATACAAAAGCGGTGTAAAAATGTAGGACATGATAGACAAGTTGTTCTATTGAAACATGCTACTGTCATAGCATAAATTCAATGCACGTTGATCTGTTAATATCTAAACTACTTTGTTCCCCAGAAATTCAGGTCAGTGTTCAAAGTGCATTGTGGAAGATTGTTTTTCTTGCCCAATCCAGTTTTATTTATCCAGTTGTAATAATTATTTGTTATTTTTTTATTTAAAAAATAATATATGAAGAATTTACATGTTAAATTAATTATATATTTTTCAAGCATAAAGAAGTTATTTTAAATATTTTCTATGTTTTATTTGAATATTTATTTTTAATAATGTGATTATATTTTAAATGCTGTAAAACAACTGATTGTCAAAGCTGTTCTGTAACATGACAGTGGCTTTTATTCTTACAGTAGAAAGAGTGGTAAAACAACCTCTTCTGTGTCTGGATTCATTGATACAAATTCAAGAAAGCAGCACTATTTGCAATTACAATTAAGGTTAGCTTATTTTGATAATTAGCTTATCTGTGACTGTAATGTATTTTTCCCTCATTTGGCTCTGATCCCAGATTCCTTTAATTTTGAGTAAAGGTTACCCTCTCTTATGGCCCCTCCTATACGTTATTTCCAGAGTACATAAGAGCAAGACTATAACCAACATAACCTAAATGAGATATCTCTGACTATGGCTTTAATAGAAGCGTTACTCTCACAGAGTTCCAGCACAGGTGCAATACTTGTCCTGCTGTTGTTTTTGGTTATTTTTCTCTTCTCCATCAGCTCCAGCTCCCAGGATGAGGGAAAATATCCTCCAGGACCCAAACCACTGCCTCTGCTGGGGAACCTGCACATGCTCGACCTCAAGAAATCCTACATGAGCTTGTGGGAGGTGAGCAAAAATGATCAAATAAGATGATTTTACTTACTATTGAAACATGCTTCTGTTTTGGTGTAGCAACTATGTTCTAACTTTATGATAATATACGGACATGATTTAGATCAAGTTTTTGAATGGGTTTTTGGCCAGGTCTACATTAATCCTGATAGATTTGAAAACTGAGTTTTCATTTCAAAACGCTCTCCGTCCACACTAACGTTTTCCAAAAGTTTCTCATCCAAAACGTCAGAAAATGGCAAATTCAACTTACTGCTACTTACAACTTACCATAAAATATCATAAAAGCACTTTGAGATTAGTGTTTTTTTTTTTTTTTTCAAGAATTATCAGTCAATTTTTCTGGCAGAAACATTTTATTTAGCAAAATATATCACCATTCACTGATGCGTCCAGGTCGCATTCGGGCAACTAAATTGCAACTCCACTCGTATGTTGCAAATGGGGAGTCATTTTTCTGTCATCCTTGCAGGACTGTGATATACATTGAGCAAAGTAACATATTTTAGAAACTGTGTGAAAGTTTAAAGCACATAACTGGCACAATAGTGGTATAAACATACATATCTGTTGGAATATTGTTTTCAAATACCTCCGTCTTCACAGTCCACATTACGACACGAAGACCGCATTTTCAAATGTATCCGCTTTGGAGAGCATTTTCAAAAAGCTAAGTTTTTGTTGACTTAAAACAGCATCTCAGTGTGGACCGAAGGCCAAAACGGAGAGAAAAAGATGTTTTTTTAAAAACAAAAATGTATTAGTGTGGACATGGCCTCAGGGATAATGTGTTACCAGGTGAGCAAGAAAACAAGACATCATCCTAAATGATGTTAGAGGGCGCTACACATGCAAAGTAGGCATTCACTGACAATATTACTGTGTAGATTCAATAGTCATTAATGGCATGTCTTGATCTTTTCTCTCTTGCAGCTGTCAAAACAATATGGATCAGTTTACACGGTGCACTTGGGCCCTAAAAAAGTGGTAATATTGTCAGGGTACAAGACCGTCAAAAAGGCACTAGTGAACCTTTCAGAGGAGTTTGGAGACAGAGATATTACACCCATATTCCATGATTTCAACCAGGGATATGGTAAGGTTTTATATATTTAGTCAAGTCAAGTTTTATTTATAGAGCACAATTTGAACACAACCATGGTTGATCCAAAGTGCTTTACAATACAAAAAAAAAAAAAAGGAGTTTGAAAAAGCTAAACAGAAATGGAGATAGAAATCAAGTATCAAATTCAATCAAAATGTAGAACACCAAAAATATGTTAATAATATGTTTATTTTTATAGTGCCTTTCAAGAACCCAATGTCGCTTCACAATGGAATACAATCTAGTACAATCAGACAGTCAGCCTGTTCATTATAGCAAATAAACAAGCAGGTGCACAACAAATAACTCCAACAACGATAATGAAGGTATAGAATAAAAGAGAACAATTAACAGTAACTAGTCATGTAGCATAACATGAAGAGGTGTGAGATCACTTGAAGGCAGATGTAGTGAGAGAAAGATAATTATTTACTGCACAGAGAAAAAAGATGAGTTTTACGTTGGGATTTAAAAATCTGGAGAGCAGGTGCGTTACGGATAGTCGGGGCAGCTTATTTCATAATTTAGGGCCAATAACACTAAAAGCCCTTCCTCCCACAGAAGAGTGTTTAAACTTGGGTACGACAAGCAGATTTTCATTGCTGGATCTGATATAAGCCAGCTGATATAAAGTACATACACAGCATCACTCGAACACTAGAGAGTGTAAATAAGTCTTTAAACTGGATTTAAAAGCATCCAGTGATGGAGAGGCCCTGATGTTCAAAGGTATAATGTTACAGAGCTTTGGGGTGACTACAGAGACGGCTCCATCACATCTTGATTTACAGCAAGAACAAGTGACCAATAAAAGTAACTGATCACAACATCTTCGTGACCTAGAGGCTGTGTATAGTGTAATAAGATCACAAAAAAAAAAAAATATGGGGCAGAAGTGTGCAGTGCCTTTTATGCAAAAAAAAAAGGATCTTAAAGTCGATTCAATTTTATTGGTAGCCAATGCAAAGAGGCAAGGACAGGGGAGATATGATCCCTTTTCTTAGTTCCTGTTAACAATCTGGCTGCTGAATTTTTTGTAGATGTAAATTTCAAATGACATCAGGATTTAGACTTGTCTTGTATATAAAGTTGCAAATCATCTGTTTGTATTTTAGTTAGAAATGTGAGGTCCACTTTGGAGTAATGGATAAAGTATTCCTCTGTAGGGATTGTGTTTTCCAATGGTGAAAACTGGAGAGAAATGAGACGCTTTGCTCTCTCGAATCTGCGAGATTTTGGAATGGGCAAGAAAAGAAGTGAAGAGATTATCATTGAGGAAACACAATATTTAACAGAGGAATTTGAGAAGTTTGAAGGTAAGATTGTCAACCACAAGGACAAGATGATGATGTGACTGAAACTGATTTGAGTAATAACATCTTGTTCACCCATGTGCAGGAAAACCATTTGATTTAACTCTGCCAATTGCCATGGCTGTTTCGAACGTCATCTCAGCCATTGTCTTCGCCACCAGATTTGAGTACACTAACACTAAGTTACATCACATGATCAAACGAATTTACGAAAACATGAAGATGACTGGATCAGCTTCCATTCAGGTACCCAGACATTTCTGTACAATCCATCAATAATTCATACAATGATTGTTATTTTTTATTATTCTAGAAATACAATAAAAATGAAAAAGTTGTCTATAAAACAATTATGTAAAAAATGTAATATAAAAATTGTTTAATGCATGATTTTGAGTGTCCGCCATGGTCTTCAGCGGTACATATGATTCTTTGCAATTCTCCTTGTTTGCAGCTCTACAACATGTTTCCCTGGCTTCGTCCTTTTGTGGCGAATCAGAAACGTATCGTGAATAACGTCAGAGAAACAGTCAAACAAAGCGAGGAACTAATAAATGGTCTGAAGAAGACTCTGAACCCTCAGGAGCCCAGAGGAATCGCTGACTGTTTCCTGATACGACAGCAGAAGGACGAGGTACTGTTTATAGTGTTAAATCAAATAGCAATAAACTTTTTAATGTTCTGACATCTTAAATTTTGTCTTTCATTGTCATGATTTCTGCAGGAATCTGGCAAAACAGACTCTTTGTACCATTCGAAGAATTTACATTGTACAATCAACAACCTGTTTGGTGCTGGTACGGACACAACGGCCACAACACTACGCTGGAGTCTTCTGCTCATGGCCAAATACCCTGAAATACAAGGTATGGCTGCAAATGCCCATGCAAATATTTGAATACTGAAAAAAAAAAAAAATTGGTATTGAAACAATTGTAACTCAGAAATTGCTTGTGAATTTCACAAATAATTACAAAGAAATGGCAATTAACACATATGCAAATTCCTGTTATTTTTATAATTTTAAAAAACCCTGTCAACGTGTGTGAGGACATGGGTGCACTGAAGATGTCTTTGCTTAAATTAGTTCAAAATTACTGTCAGATGTAAGTAATTACCTTGACAAACTATACATCATTAAAAAGATCAAATAATTTTTTTTTTACCTCAAAGTCTTATAATGACAGTAATTTGTTAATATGTGTCAGGAGTTATGAATATGAAAACAGGTGTCGTTACCTTGTCATTCACTCCCAATGGGAGCCTCTCATTTATAAAAAACTTGTCATAAAGACTTGCGACAAAACAACATCCCTCAGGGCTTTTCAAAAGTGTGCAGATGTGAAGAAATATTGATAGATTGTCATATGTTTGTGTTAAATTTCTATACAGAGAAGACAGAAATTGTGTTTTCTAAAGCATACTCCAATAATCTTTAATCTATCTTTAATAATCTACTTTTTTATTTCCTTTTTTTTTATTTCCTAAAAAAAAAAATTGTTTACAGTGAACATAGAGTCCTTGATCATAGTCAAGTCAAAACCAGGACTATTGCATTATATTATAATAATTTGAATAGTCTGAAATCTAATTATTACCCATGCAAAGAGTCAACCAGAGTCAAGTATTTAGTAATGTTGTAATATACTTTTATACTGTGGTCTTTCTTATCAATTTAACTAAGATGAGGTCCAAGACGAGATTGGCAGAGTGATCGGTGGACGTCAGCCAGTGGTGGAAGACAGAAAGAATTTACCATACACAGACGCTGTGATTCATGAAACGCAGAGATTTGCAAACATATTACCCCTTGGTACCCCCCATCAGACCACCTGTGACGTTCACCTGAACGGATTCCTCATCAAGAAGGTCTGGCTCCAATAAGAGCATGCTGTGTTCTTGATTATGTGTTTGCACCATTTATCATTGATCACTTGTGTTGTTTTGTGCAGGGAACCAGTGTGTTCGCTCTACTGGTATCTGTGTTGAGGGATGCAAATGAGTGGGAAAATCCTGACAGCTTCAACCCAAGACACTTCCTGAATAAGCAGGGCCAGTTTGTCAAAAATGACGCCTTCATGCCCTTCTCTGCAGGTGCAGTGGACTTCAAAATCACTAATTATATCATGCCATCAGAGGTGATTTTGTGTTAATACTTTGCTTATTGTTTTCCTCAGGCCGCAGGGTTTGTCCTGGAGAGAGTTTGGCCAGGATGGAGCTCTTCCTGTTCTTCACCTCCCTCCTTCAGCATTTCCGCTTTACTCCTCCACCTGGAGTGTCTGAAGATGATCTGGATCTCTCACCAATCGTGGGCTTCACACTGAACCCGCCCCCATACAAACTGTGTGCAGTGAAGCGGTCTTAAAATTTGCTCTTAAAGTTATATATACTGTTAAATATGACCTTTTATTGCATTGACACTGTCATTTAATGTTTGTGTGTGTGTGTGTGTTTCATGTATTCATTTAGGTTTCCATTGTAAATACATTCAATGTTTATTAGACGCTTCCTTTTAGATAGTATAGTGCCTTTGCTCTTCTTATGTAAGAATATATAAGAATTTGAACATGTAAATGTATTTTTCACATTAAAGACATTAGAATCAAATGTTACTATTAATGCTTAAACCCAAGGAAAAAGTTAGAATTTAAGTTGCACATATGAAAGCACTGTGGAAATGGTTGCCTACAGATGGGTAAATTCGAGAAAGTAGCCTTCAGAAAAATACTGTGAAGTAACAGCGCTCAAGGTTGACAGTCAGAGGTTGTGTCCCAGATCACACCCTATAACTTCATATAGTTTATAGGGTGAACGAAAAGAAGAGAGTGGATTCAGACACTTCATTCACTTAATTACCTCAGTGCAGCAGTGTGTGAATGTAATTTTTACTCTTTCTAGTATGGACAATGTATGTAATGTATGTAAGATAAAAAATATACACCTGTGAAATTCAAAGCAAGTAAACTGTAAAAACACTGTCACCAGTAGTTTACAATAAAACCAAGAAAAAAGCAATGTACTGTGAAACATAACAGTCAAATTTACTTTCAAATTACAACAGTCAAAATTATTTTCACTCAGATTGCTCTCAGTGCAAAATAAAGTTATGTGAACTCAAGGACAGTAAAGGACAGTTTTGGCTCTCTATGGGCTTCTCCCCATGCTTCTCCCTTGACTTTATCTGAGGTCTAAATGAAATTCCAGGTTCAGGCTTTATTAAGCTCATGCGGAGAATGAAAACAGGAACTGGAAAGTGCAGTCCCACCGGACTAATCGTCATGGTATTTTAGACCGCGATGGAAATGCGAACAGCAACAGGTCAGAGGGAAAAAGTTCCTGGGACAAATTGTTCTGGGTACTCTCAGTGGAAACAGGGCTTTAGTTCATCTAGTAGTTCCTCACCTTCACTCAGTGCATTTGCAGTCAATACTAAATCTGAGTTCACGAGTTCACGCTTATATATAATTTGTAGAGAGTTAATTGAAATGCGTATTTGGCGTGCTGTCCGGGGGGGAGGGCTTCGAGCTCGGACTTCGGCCCGAACCCAGAGTACCCCCCAAAAAGCTAGTAAGCATAGGACAGCCACCTGCTAATTACCCCCCAAGAAGTGCCGAGCTTGGCGGCTGGCATGAGAGAGGGGCCTGGTTGTTTGACCGGGAGGGCCCGTGAGCTGCTTGTGTCACCAATGGGCGGTTCACGAATCGCACGGTTCTTGGTGAGAGCAGGGTGTGGTCTTGTACGTGGGAGACCGCCCGTTCCTTGCTGTGTGGAAAACTGCCCACTTCTCGCTGTGTGAAATTTATCCTTCCTTGTTGTGTTGAAACCGATCCACCTTTCACTGTGTGGAAATTTCCACTGGCTTACTGCGTGGGAACGTTCACTGATTTACTGCAAGGAGCGTGCTGCTTTGCTGTGTGGAAACTTCCACTGACTTACTGCGTGAAACTTTCCACTTTCTTGCTTTGTGGAAACGTTCTGCTGGTTTACTGCATGGAAATGTGCCACTTCTTTCTGCGTGGGAACTTTTCGCTGATTTCCTGCGTGCGCTGATTTATTGCCTGGAAACGTGCCGGTTACTTACTGTGTGGAAACTTTCCACTGACTTGATGCGTGGAACTTTCCGCTGATTTACAGCGTGGAAGACTTTCCACTTTCTCGCTGCGTGGAAGACTTTCCACTTTTTAGCTGCGTGGAAGACTTTCCAATTTCTCGCTGCGTGGGAGACTTTCCACTTTCTCACTGCGTGGAAGACTTTCCACTTCGCGCTGCGTGGAACACTTTCCACTTCACGCTGCGTGGAACACTTTCCACTTCACGCTGCGTGGAAACTTTCCACTTTCTTGCTGCGTGGAAACTTTCCACTGAATCAGGAAAGAATCAGGAAAGACCGTAAGACTCAATGTTTGCTGGACAGGGGGAAATTCCCCAGTGAATGCCCCAGAGGATTTTTAAGCTATGAGAGTTTGGTGAGCTTTTTTGATGTGGAATTGGTTGGTCCTGAAGTAGCTTTGAAAGGCTTCTGAGGACCATTTCCCGAGAGCTTGGATCTGTTGTTGGGAGAGAGGCCTTTTTGAGCTGCTGATGTTGCCGCCCAATGCGGAAAGAGTGGCTTGAGTAGTTCTTTGCTGAGATGCCTGCCTGTTGGAGAACGGATTTGAGGTGCTTCTGAAACCAAAAGTGCGTCACAGGTTTGTTGACTTCATCTGTGAACAGGGGTTCCATGGGAGATTTGGCCTGAGAATTTCTCCATTGGAGGCATGCCAGAACGGACTGGTATGGTTGGATTGGTGATGAAAGGTTAAAAATGTAGATAAAATTACCTTTTTTGGTTTGGTCAGTCTTACTTTGTTTGATTCAGGTATGATATTGTTTCCTCATCCATGGCTGTTAAGTCTGAGATGCTGGGGTGGATTTTTGGGTCGAATTGGGATGTAATAGCGAGTTCCGAGCATCTGAGAAAACCGAAAAAAGCTAGGATAAACATGGTGTCGAGTGTTCGGGCGGTACTTCTGGGCTGGTAGCTTGTACGCAAGGTGTGAATGCATTTGGTGAGGATATCTATCGTTATTGGTTGTCTTGAGTCAGGGCGGGTGGGCTGGGATCTTTGGATCCCTTTGATCAGTAGAGAGGTTTGAGAATTGATTATCTCGGGCGAGGGAGCGCCATGTGATAATTTGTGAAAACTGATATACCCTTTGACATACCCGACTTGGAGGCTCTTAACGGTATTAAGGTAAGACTAAAATCTAATGAGTTTAGTTAAATTGTAATGCATTAATTGAGCATTTAAGCATTACATAACTAACTGTTACTTGAACTGATATTGAGACATCATTGTGTTTTTTACATTAAAAATACTCGAAAGAAAGCTCAATTAACTTTTTTTGTTTGTTTTTAAAAAAACATCTATATAGTTGTTATAACTTTCTATTTCTGTTTTAGTTAGTATATCAGGTTAAGCTGAAGCTTCAAGTTTGTTTATTTATTTAAGTAATGGAGATTTGTAATGGTTTTATGTAACTATTATAACCCTGATACTGAATATGTGTCAAATACTGGTCTTTCCTCCTGACTATGAATTAAATGGGAATTAAATTAAATACAGTTTATTATGTAACCAAAAACGAATATATAATGCGTGACTTTTAATTATAAACAAGCTTGAAATACACCGGGACTCTTATTGAAACGCCTTATTATTGCAGTTGCAGCTGCTCTTTCAAGTTCAGATGAGGGAGATAAAATATGCATTGTTACAACCGCCTAAAACATATTACTATATAAACATCGTAAAGTAAACATTGTCCTTGTTCATCAGCATTAATTCATAAACTATTGCCTGATATAAATGTGTGCAATTTATTAATTGAGACGCTCTGAAGCGCACATTGGAGATGCGTGAGCCTGGAAAAGCTCAACAGCTCCGTGTTTTCCCACCGTTAGATCCGCACGTTACAACTCAAATGTGCGCATCTGTTACACTGCATTTCAGCTCTGACTGGATCTCTTTCCTAATCGGCCCTCCCTGACATTTTCGCCTCGTTTTTATTCGTTGACGAAAATGACAGTAGAGTTTCGTCAAAGTTTTTGTCATCCTACACTAGTTTTTATTTAGTTATCATCTCGTTTTCGTCAGTGAAAAAGGTCGTTGACGAAAATTATGATGAAAATTATTCGTCAACGAAATTAACACTGGCTTCAACGCACCACGTTAACAGCACATTGCTTATTAATGTTTGTGAATAAAAAATGTTAGAAGACAGACTCGCGATTGTGAATCGTGGCAAAGGCACGATTACATCTCAGGAAAAGCAGAATACTGATGGAAGCTGTATACAAATTTGAAAGGAAAGATTTTAGCATTGTAGCATTGCTTTGAGCTGCGTGGAGACGAGGAGACCTGTGGACAGTGTAGGTGGGTGGGCGGGGCAAACTGCCAGAAAGGCCATCCGTGCTGAAAAACTGTCAATAAAATGAAGGTAGGATGGCTGCGTATATATACCTCTTTGTTGATTATCTGAGTACTCTTCACCTCCACCTGTGTCAATTATCTTACATGTTCCTCCCGAACCTCGTTTAGTAAAACAGCTTTTAGCGTGTGTAAGTTGCTTCAGTTCTGAACAGTCTGTGGATTATTGTGTGATTTTTTGTTAAACTCTGTTTTAAATCATCATCGTCCCTTGCTGACATGTTTAAAGTTCTATTGGGATTTAAAAGGGTTTCTGTTGGCTGGGTTTTGTGGGTCACCATTGTGCTGAAGAGTAGAGCCTGTGCTTCAGTCAAAGACAAGCAGACAAACACAGATGTTATGCTGCATGTTGCTGTATTGTTATAAACACGAGCCTCCTTCATCTGAAAGGCAAAGGGGTATGTGTTTTGTAATTTATAGAAATATTTCCAGTATTACTGACAGGTCTAGTTTCAAGTATAATTATTTTGAAGTGATAACCTCTGTCTCGCAACGAATAAAGTCCTACCCTGACCTTGATGCCCAGCTTCATCATGAATGCCCTCAAGGACCTGCTTCACCAGCAAACTTGGAACAACATATTGCAGTCTACTTTCTCGCGTCAGGAGATCCTTGGGCACCCGGTAGAGTATTCCATCAAGCATTTTGAACTTCTCCCACTGTTAAAGTGTTTTGATTACCTTGTGAGTTTCTCAAGTTCTCTCATGTCTAGATGGTTTCCTTCCTCTTCTCACATAGAACAAGACTCTTGAAAGTGTTGCATCATCCTGATGCTTCTCCTGTCACTCCCTCAATGAGAAAACTGGCAGGGGACTAGGATCTTGAGAAAACAACTTGTTGGTATCCTGAGTGAGCCACTGGATCGCTCGATCTCTCGTGCCTACTTCCCATTCAGTGTGAACATCAAGGATTGCCAAAACTTCAGCACTGGTGAGTGAACGTGCTTCTGAACCTGCACAAGGGTAATGTTCAACATTACAGGTGTTTGTTCTCAACCTGTAAATATCTTGACTTATAACTGAATTAACAAAATATTTTTAAAATGTTAGTGTAGCCCTCGCTCTCTCTCCGGCACGTCTACTGGTCTCTAGCACCGCCACTGCTACTCTGCGTTGTGTTATGTATGTTCGTGGATTGTGGTAGAGGGAGAGGATGTGGACACAGAGGGGTTCGGTATCGTGGCTTGACAATTTATTCCACAGCATCTATAGAGTTGATCAAATGAACTCAAGTTAAGTTTTAAGTGCACATGCAATTCAACAGCAAGCTCTCTGCTTATATTATCATACACCGCCTTGCATTAGCCACCATGCATCCATCAAATTCAAAAGAAAGAACAAAACGTTTTGACTTTATAAACATTATTCTGCATTTAGGTCTTTTAAGCAGTAAAGTCACAAGCAGTAAGCAGTTTAAAACTGAAATTATATATATGATTTAAACTTTAGAGTGAAAACAACAAAGATATTTTACATTTCAATTCCCACTTCTGTTAGAATGGCTTACCTATAGAGTTGATCAAATGAACTGAAGAACATATCAACACAACGGTAAATCAAAAGGCTCAAAAAAGTGCTAAAGTTACTCGAATTCGCTATAACGCAACAGTGTTATACAGTGTTAACAGTAACCTAAAACCGCAGCACTTCCATACGATTAGTAGGACTCACCCAAACCTTTACCTTGCTTATCTTCTATGGGTCTGTCCTGATGCTCTCTGCAGATACCAAGAGACCTAAGTACTGCACTTCCTTCCTCACAAGCTGACACTTGGAGGGTTTCAGCTTTAAACCATGCTCCCGGAGCCTATCAAAAGCCAGCTGGAGCCTCTCTAGATGTTCGTTAAAGGACTTAGAGAAAATAATAATATCATCAAGGTAAATAAGGAGATGGGTGAAATTTAAGACCACAAAATAGGAGATCATCCGCCTTTGAAAGGTGGAGGGAGCGTTTTGCAGGCCAAAAGGCATTCTATTGCCCTCAAACAGCACCATCGAGTGCTGAATGCTGTCTTGTGCTTATCGTGCGCCACAACCTCTACCTGCCAGTATCCAGATGAAAGGTCAAGGACTGAGTAGTACTTTGCTTGTCCTAAAGCCTCTATAGCCTCCTCTATCCTTGGCAGGGGGAATGCATCTCAGGTACCACAGGAGTTGAGCTTCCAATATTTGATACACAAATCAAGTGATCCATCATTCTTGGTCACAACCACCACAGGGGATGCATATGGACTTTTACTAGGGCGAATGACTCCTGCTGTCTCCATCTCCATCAATAACCGCCTCACATCTTGCCACTGGGAGGGGGTATTTTGCGATATGGCAGTCTGAAGGGCCTCGAGTCAACCAAGGGAATCTCATGCTGTACAGTTGTTGTGTGACCATAGTCCATGGAATGCTGGGAGAACATGTCTGCATTCTTGTCCAGCAGATCCTTAAGTAGAGCATGTTGTTCTTCACTTTCCACCACTGCTTTGCTTAGGTCAACACCACAGATAGCCACTACGTGGTCCAGACAGAGACATGCCCCTCTGCACGGAGGGATGGCCTTCTATCAGGGCTGTATAAGTCTTCCTTCGAGGGCCAGCTTTAATCCTACACTTTAAATCCATCTCTTTCCCACCAGGGATGCGTACAGCACAACCAGTGTAAACAGCAGGACCCACAACATTGTGCATTTCACTTTGCTCAGTCCTCTCCACCTTCAATAAAGCTGTGTACCATTCTGGGTGCTTCTTGGTGCAGAAACTGTGGGCAATAAGTTGAAGGCTCGAATGACATTGGTTCCCACCAACAGAGGGACTGAAGAGCAATAGTCAGAATCAGGAACAACACAGGTAGGTACGGCCTTGAGCTCTTTCCCCAGCACTTTCAGGTCGATGTGCAGGACACCATGGTAGGGCACGATCTGACCTGCTGCACCCTCTATTGGTATTTTAGAGGACTGTAGCTTCTGCTTCTGTAGAACTGGGTGGCTCTGCCAGTAGTTGTGCATAATACTGGTGATCTGTGAGACTGAATCAATGAGAGCCCTACATGCCTTGCCGTTGACTTCTACTTCCCCTTCATTCCTGGGTCCCACTAGGGGTGTTTCCCTTCCCTTAGTGCGAATCCTCTTGAAAAGTGGGTGGGGCCCTTGCTGTGTACCCATGGATGCCCCAGCTGCCATGGACACTAAGAGTGTATATGTCTGACAGCAGGCATCTTAGGCTGCTGGGCTTCAGCTAGGCTTGGATCCGAAGCATCTTGAAAATGTCCTCGGTCCCCATTATGCAAGGTGAGGTGTTGGATGTGGCACTGCATAGGCAGAGAGCATATTTATAGGTGCATATGGCATTCACCTCATGGTCCTTGCACCACTGCAAAGACGGCACTCTCAGTGTGACCGATGAGTGACTACAGATGTCAATAATTATTGTTTGTGATGGTGTTTCCAGAGATGTGTGCAGAAGATCCTGTGATCCGCCCTACCTGATGTTGATGCCCAGCCTTGTAGGCAGCTTGGCCTTTTGTTTCCTCTTCTACTTGGGAGCACTGCTCTTCTGTAAAGCCTTCTAAGTTTTTGTACCAAGGTTTAGGGGTGAAAACATTAGCATGGCTCTTAAAAGTGCTGAGCCCAATGGGAAGCTCCTTAAAGTCCCTGTAAAGTCAAAATTAAACATGCGTTCTGAGTTTCTCACACCACAGATAAATGTGTTATTAACCAACTAGCCAAATTTGAATCATAAAAAAATCCGCTAAGTACATAAAATATCTTATCGAAATCTTGAAAAAACAAGCAGCATTCTCTGCTCTCAAACGCTGGGGCGAAACCACACCCACTCGCTGGAAAGCGCCATAAACACACAAGACAACAACAACACTCAAGTACAGCTCACGAGTCACGACGGCACCAGATGTCGGCGGGACGGGAGGATAAAGGTCGGGGCGGGAGATAGTCGGTTCATGTGTTTCAACAATACATTTCTAACATTTCTAATGTGTTTAGAAACAAATCTCAGAATTGCCTTTACAGGGACTTTAATGTTAGAGAGCATTTGCAGTAGTGGATTTTGCTGTGAAGCAGAAGCTTTTGGAATGAGTCTCTGGTTCCTGATACTTCTTATTTTGGTATGCTTACTATAGAACTCAATGTCTTTTAATCATTGCTGGCATAATATTTTGGGGTTGAAACACTTTGTTGTAAGACTTTGTTGTAACCCAGGCTTCCAGCCCAAACAGAACTGCACCAACATGTGAACAGCTTTCCCCAAGTCAGAAAAAAATATAAATAATCACAGTTTACTGACCAAGTACATTCACACATATTTAGCTTGGTGCTTGTTCACACAAATGAGGCAGAGCAGAAGAACAGCAGTGTTACAAGGAGAATACATTTATTTTGTTCAGTCTGACCCTGCCATGCAGTCACAGTGGGGCTTCTCTGTGACCCTATAGGATGGCTTGACTTGGGTCTTAAAAATGGAAATGTCAGATCTTTCAGGTTTAAAATGATGGATTGTCTGCACCCAACCATCTGTAAAAAAATTCCGGGTAAGACATCTCTGGCCACTGGGTGGGGTTGTTACACCAATTTGACGCTGGAAGAATGAAGGGACATGTTTTTAAATTGACCAAATTGAGTTTGTGGATGTATCTTTCACACTTTATGGCAGACAGGGTGGACATATTACTTGACATGTTTAATCTTAATGATTTATTAAGTTTTTCATGCCTGCCGGCTGTGTACAACGGTTGTTTTGTGCCGTTATTTTGTAGTCAATGTCAATGGTAAGTCTAGTTTATTTTCCTCCAAAAAGGGGGCACTGAAGAAATTGACAGTTAAGTTCCCGGATGTGCCGGTAGTACGTTTGAAAATGAGGAGCCATCAATGGTCTTATTTGCATTTAAATCCTTATTGTAACAAATGCTATAGTTAAATAATTACAAGATGTAGTACATATGATATGTAACAAGGGGACTCTGTATAAGGGAACAGGTCTATTTAGCTCAAAGTAATGAATTAATTCATTCATAGGGAATTTTGCAAGAGTCTATTTTATGACCGAGCAAATGACTCGTCTAGCGTTCATTTGAACGGGCCGTAACTATCAACTCTGCAGCGGATATTACTATCCACAGAATAGTGAAACACTATTTAATAGCCAGGTAACTTAGATCGGCAGTTCAAGACATTAAAATTCGTAAGCACATAACACAAGAACACTTATCTTTAATTTATAAACAAAGCTTTATTGATTACTCTAACACGTAAAACTAGAATCTAACACAAACAAACATACACACATTCACACGCGTTGCAGAAAGGAGGAAAGTGAGGGAGGAGGGAGTTTTAAGAGAGAGAAGGATGAAGTCCCAAGTTTCTAGCAGTATCTGCATTTATAACACATGACCTGAATGAACCACCGGTGTTGACTTAAACCATCCTATCGTTGCTCAGGCGGAATTATTCAATTTGATATCAATGCACAAGTTCAGTTTAGAATCTGGAGGTTACTTGCGTTTGTCGCGCGTGTCATCATTGAACGGGGATTCGCGGAAGGTCTTGTCGTGTCTTTGATGGGCGTCTTAAGAAGCCAACCACGTGGCGTGTTGGCTGCTGGATGAGGGGGTCTCGTGGCTGTTTGAAGTTGAAGCACGCTCACTGGAGATTCGTTGAGAGAAGCTTTGCGGCGAAACTTAACTTAGAACACGAGACTCGCGGAAAGAAAATAAACGTAAGTAAAAGAAAGGAAAGTGAGAGTTCTAGATGGCTTGAAAGAATTTTACCCATTTTCTCTGGTCTGCCACCTTTGGAGTTCTTCAACTCCTTCTTCGAGGTGGAATACACAATGCAAGAACAACAGGCAGTGCGAACAAAAGAACAGCAGGCAGTTGCAGAAAGGGTCTCTGCTCTTATAGATAAAATCAAGCGCCGCCCACTTTCGGGTTGACCCAATCGTGTCTGTCAGTATTTTGGCGCACAAAAGTTATTTGTTCAGTTCGGTTACGCCTCCTGGCTGATGTACAGAGGGGGCAGTTTATCCTTACAAAGCTGGTATTCTTATAATAATGCCTTTTCTGTAAATTATTTTACAAGATTCGGTACTATTGAGCTTTTCTGATTAGGGCGGTACCAAAAACTATAATATTAAGAGTTGAGAGTACAGAGATACAAGAATTCCACAGTACCTAGAATACATAGTTTGATTCACATAAAATAAACACCCTAGATATTTTAATACATCATATAAAGACATTAAATCAACAAAATATATATTTTTAATACTGTATTTAACGGATCTTCTATCGCCCTACAATTCATCGCGCTCTTTAAAATCACTAAACTCGAGGCTTCTGGTCATTCCTAGGATATCTAAGTCCACTAAAGGAGGGAGGGCATTTTCACATTTAGCTCCTAAACTCTGGAATAGTCTTCCTAATATTGTTCGAGGTTCAGACTCGCTGTCCCAGTTTAAAACTAGATTAAAGAGGCATCTCTTTAGCCAAGCATTCACATTATAATTACCTTTTGTACTACAGTTAAATCGGATCAAAAGCATTAATATTCTGAACAGCAGCTATGCTAATTATTTCCCATCTGCTTTTCTGTTGTTATCTCGGGACACTAGTTTGTATCCAGCCTCTCATGGAGACTTCAGATGCCCCAACACCTGTGATGAGACGACTCGACGCCTGTGAAGAGACGACTCAACGCCAGCGCTCTTATGGCCTAAATTAATACATGATTGATTAACTTTTTCTAACATTTTTCATTGTACATTTATGAAATGCACTTTCTGTAAAGCTGCTTTGAAACAATGTGTATTGTGAAAAGCGCTGTACAAATATATTTGAATTGAATTGAATTAATACGTTGAAAAGGCAGTTGTCCAATTGATCCATATATGTGTCCATGTGGGTGTTAAGAGACAGTCCGCATGTCTTGGGACTGTGGGGATGATTCAGAGGTCACCATATGGGTCGTGTGTGTTTGTGGGTGTAAAGTGTCTTTGGGCATTCGACAGATGGCTGAGTTGCCGTCCGTTCGACAATCACTGGTTTAGTGATTTGATGCAGTTTATACGTATCAAGGTTTCTGTGCGCTTCCTTTGTTTTCTCCCCCGTGCTGGTCTGAAGGAATTTCTGGTTGCCACAGAAACGGGCATTAGAAGTTAATTTGTCGATGGGGGAAGGGAAGAAACTGCCTGTGGACCAATGAGCCTGTGGACTGAAGTCCCTTACTTCCTTGGCTTGGTCCCACAGGTGTCGTAAATCTTTGTCCGCTGGAATGTTGAGTTAATTTTGTGTGGACTCATGTTTGAATGAATCATCTGTAAGATTCATTTGTGTCTGTTGCGGCCACAATTGCTACAAAGAACTATGTTACTTTTAAAGCCGGGTACAAGTAAGAAAGAGCTTGAAAATATGGACCTTCTTAAATTATTGACTAAACTATTTATTAATATAAACTTAATATGTATAAATGTAATAACTTATCAACCAATTTGCATGTTTGGACCGTTTTGCAAAAACAAACAGATAAATAAACTCATGAGGGAGCATTTGCCCCAGAACTCTGTTAAACAGTTCACTCTTCACTCCTTTTATTGGACTCACACTTTCATTTAATGCATTTTGTTTTGCATTCATTCATTTATGTTTACACTGGAAATACAGTCAAAGTTTATTCAATGCTTCCTTTTAGATAATATAGTGCGCTGGAATGTCTCAAATGGACCATAGAAATAAAGTGTTACCAATGTTTTATGCACAAAGTATGATTACCAGATCAGTGCTGGACTTCTTGCTGTTGTATCTCTGTGTTTAATACTGGCTTAATCTAAGCCACAAAGTCAGCCATCTAGTACAACGGTAAAGTTAAATAAATATACAGTATAAAGATATGAAACTTCAATGTTCCCTCAGCCTAAATTATTTGGCCAGGAATATTTAATTCATTGGCTCTAATCTTCAGTTTATTGGAAATAATGTTCCTCAGTATCAGAATTCAGGTAGTTGTTTGTTTTGAATTGTCACATGATACCTGATATTTTTCTTAGCGGAGGTTAGGTCTGCCGTTTCTCAATATGCGTTCTTTTAATATGTGTTCTTGTGGACTTGTGAAATGTCACCAGTCACTGCCCAAGTACTGTTACAATTCAAAGTTCACATCTAGCCAAGTACATCACAGATAAATCCACAGATCTAGTCTTGCCAGGTGTCCCAGAATGCATCTCACACCAACCAAAAGCATCAATGGAAACCCTCTGTAATTTAGAAAATAATACAGATATTGTATCTCGAAATGTGGTTTTAAATGTAGTTGTGAGATCCATGAAATTACTGGGTGCTCAGTGCTCATTAACCCTTCCAGGAACAGCCTTACCTTGGCTAGTCCTTCTGACATTTGGCATTGGCTCTGATGTCTCTGTAGTGGGTAAACATGAGATCATTTGTCTTGTGTATCTATGGGTGATCTTTGGTCTCATCCAGGAGTGTATATTTCATCTAACAGTTGGGGGGGACAATAAACATAACATTTCTCAAGAGCAATTTATGAGGGGGACACAAATAATCGTTGGTCTCATGAATCTATAAATCTCTGACTCTTCTGTTCAGACAAGGGAGTCCTGCATTTATTGATTATTATTTCTGATACATGATATTTATATTTCTTATGCATCTGTTGATATATCATTGTATTCTTTTTAACTCTCTTCACGACTGTTTTAATTATCCTTTACTGTAAAAAAAAAAAAATTAATCAGGTCTCCATTTTCTAGTGACAGGTCACATCTAATTGTTTTGATTGGCCAAATGTGAATTTTGAACAATTCAATTCAATTCAATTCAGAGAAATTCAATTTGGCCAACTGGAAAATTTAGATGTGACCAGTCACTAGAAAGTGTTGTTTTTATTTTGGTGAAGATTTAATTTATTTTGGGTTAAGGCTGTCTGGTCAGAACTGTTGAGAAAATTGGGAAGTGAGACAGTGAGTTTACGTACATACTCAGATGTAAGTGTGCACCACCAGGTCCTTGGATGCAGGCTGGTGTTTTGCCAAAAGCCTTCAGAGGCAGACGGTGGGTGATAATTCTACTCCATTGCGGGGTCGGAGGAACACTGGAAGCCATCAGAGGCATAAGGTGTCGGAAAAACTCCTCCCTATTGAAGGCCAGGAGGTCACTAGGAAGCCGGGCTGCTACTAGTGTGTCTCACGAACCAAAACAATCTCAGACTTTTCTGTTCGGACAGAGGAGCCCCAAATTTATTCAGGAATAGTATGTGAAGTTACTAAACGTAATTTCGGGAGGAAGTACACCCATCTAATCTTCCAATTAATACCAAGGTATAAAACCAGCAGCCTACCTCTTCCCGTTGTTAGTTCTTGCAGCATCCCTCCTCCTCCCCAGCTCCTCCCTTTTGAACAATTTGCCTGTTATAGGAGGGCAATCGGAGCTCGGGTAGAATATCCTCTCCGAGCCCCTCTATAGCAGACAGCACGCCAAATCTGTTTACCACTTTCACTAAGATTATAGGGGCATACAAACTCGTGAATTTAGCCTTTAGTTAAATATGACTGTTATTTTTATTTCTTATACATGGTATTTTTATTTATTATACATATGTTGTGATTGTTATATCTCTATTTTAATACCTTTTCCATTTAAAGCACTTTTTGAATTACCATTTTGTATGAAATGTGCTATGTAAATAAACTTGCCTTGCCACTAGCAGAGCGGAGCAGCCTGACCTCTGCTAAGAAAAAGAACAGGTCTCATGTGACACCTCAAAGCGGAAAAATTACCTGAATCCTGTTACTGAGGAACATTATTTACAGTGAACTGAAGATTAGAGCCAATTAATTAAAATTAAAGTTTTTTGTCTGTTTAGTCTCATCATACCATAACAGGTTTTATCAATTTCTAAGGTAATGTTACATAGGCACTTTTTCTGCAATTTCAAGCGTGCATGCAGGAGACTTTAAAACACAAAACCAAAATAGCGCTCGATTGTGTTAATATTAACTTAAAGTCTATTCATTCAAAACCTGCTGTTGCTTGTCAGTGCTGAAGGTTATTATATTCGGGTCAACACCTCACTTGCCAAGGCTCAGCACGAAAAGTTCACAAAAGCATTTAAAGTACCATTACATTTCCATGTTTTTGACATACAATACATTGTATTAGTTTTATATATTATGTTATTGCGATACACCAGAAGAAATTGTACCGTTTATAACATGATTAACAGGGAATATTCTCAAAACTTTGGCTAACATTCTGGTAAGGTTTTCTTAAAGTTATGGACAAATATTCTTCCAGTTAATATAGTGTTTGTTTATTCTTATCTGGTATTTAATAATGTTCTGTTAGTAATGTTAGCACAAAGATGTTCTCAGAACAACATTATTGGAACATCCTTCAAACATTTAGAATGAAAACTATCTTTAAATGAAAAATGAGTGTTTGAACTAATCACTAACTTTCTAGTTTAAAACTGCCTTAATGTTGAATGTTACAGATATCCCTTTTCCACCAAGGCAGTGCTGTTGCTAGTTCAGAACCAGAGCCTAGTTTTAAATCGGTTATTTGTCTTTCCACACCCAAAGCACCAGCTCCAAACCAGGAAAAGTGCTTATGATCGCCATTTTTGAAATAGAAGCTAATAGAGCTAATAGCTGCTCGATTGTAATCTCTGTCTATACAAATCACGGATTGCGTTGGATTCGCTGTTGTGACCGGATGCTCTCCTTCCATGCTGGTTATCACTTGAAATTTAAATTAATAAGAAAAGCTTGACGCCTACAAATTTTCCTTTTAATCATGCGACACATCATTTCTGGTTGGCTATAAATAGCCTCCCTTTCATTCATGTGGAAATGCGTCACTTGCGATTGTATCGTGGGTTCCCTTTTATTCCCAACGAGCGAGTGGTTTGACTGCGGCTGTACGGCAGCTTTGTGCGCTCCAGAAAGGGCGATTTTTCTTGCTTGTTTCAGGCATATGCAGTTTATGTGACGCTGTAGGATCAAAATGAAATCAAGCGATCAATAAAGTGTTACTGTTCAGAGTGCGTGACTGATTCCATCGTCAGCTTGTTTCAGGCATATGTACATCAGCTTATACGACGCTGCAGGATCAGAGTAAAATCTTACGATCTATAGTGTTACTGTTCAGAGTGATTGACCTAATTCTGTCATTGGGGGTTTGAGATCCTTCCCCTCTGCCGTTTTGTCAGTAATTAATGCGAGGAATCACCGTTGTCCTACAACCAAAGTTTGTTTTGGTTTGTTTTGGTTTGTTTTATTTATTCTGACTTGTAATTATGGCTCGTCATATGTGGGTGGAATGACTTGCTATTAAGTTTTTTGTTTCTTGTTTTGAGATTATTTATTTGTGGGAATTGTAGTTTACAGTAGTTATTTCTTTTTTTGCTTTTTATTATTGCTTTTCTGTTGTGTTTATACTGACTTGATTTGTTTCTGGTTTATTCTCGATCTTTTGTGTGTGTGTGTGTGTGTGTGTGTGTGTGTGTGTGTGTGTGTGTGTGTGTGTGTGTGTGTGTGTGTGTGTGTGTGTGTGTGTGTGTGTGTGTGTGTGTGTGTGCATATGTGAGAGCAATTGCAACATTTATTTTGCTAGGTGCTGAGGGCTTCAGCCAGGAATCCTTTCTCCGAGTGTTGGTGGTGGTTTGAACACTGGGTGCTGTGTGCAGTGAGATGCACGAATTTTGTGTGTGAGTGATAAGAGCTTACTTCAAATTGTGTGGCTGCATTCCTTGCCATTCAGCCAAAGCTTTTGAATGTATGTTAATTTGTGGTGATCAACTGTTTCACTAACGTATTTCTCTTCTGACCAAAACATTATGATCAGATGGTGTGGCGTGTCCTGTCTGGTACGCTCAGTTGAATTTTAATGTGATTTTTGTATTAATAAAAACTCTTTTGTACGATTCTCATGTCTCTGTTCCTTGCTAGTGCAACCAACTTGCGTGCCTTAATATAAAGTGTATCAATCATTCCCTGTGTGCTGTCAGAGTGGCGTAGTCGGTTCCTTTAAAGTTCCTTTAAAGCTCCTGCCACACTGTGTTTTGATGCCAATGTAGGATCGTAAAGCCATGAGCATCAATAGTAATGCAACGTTCGCCATTGCTGATGGAAGGCTTGTTCGAGATGCATCAGTGCTGTGCTGACCAATCGCCATATGACATCACAGTACAAGGAGACCATATGACTCCTTATGCTTTTGAATCTCTCATGCAATATTCGCTCATGATATCATACGTGGATCGGTCTGTGCAGCGCCGATGCATCTCGAGCAAACCTGGTGTGTTTTTCAGTGTTTGTGTTTCCCGCTGCCTCGCTAGCGTTGCTGAGAAAGATAAGACATATACAGTGACATTAGCATGTAGCATGTGGAAAGGCAAACCGGTTCTTAGAAGGCTCATCAGTCGAACCAATTCTGAACTGGTACTAGCACTGGCTATGAACTAGCACCCGGTTATAAAAATAACACAAAGCAGTGCTGGGGATCAAACATTTGAAGTCACCATTGTGGTGATCAGTGTTTACTGAAGTTGGGAGCTTGACTCTTGAATCGTGTATGAGTTTTTTTTTTTTCTCCCCTTCTTCTGGCTGCTTTGACTGTGTTTTTTAAAGCTACTTATAATGTGGCAGAATAATCTGAGACAGAATAACAAGTTTAAGGCCTGTTCACACCGGGATGAATTTCGTGTGCGATGTTCGCCGACGTTTAATCACCTCGTGACTAAACAAAGGGCGCCAATGTGAGTGTGCACACCGACACAAAAAATGCCACGCGTAATTTTTAAAAAAATACCTCTGGTTTGTTTTTTTGGTTTGACGCACCACGTCAAAAACTATACGACCAATGAGATTGGCGCTTTTGCTCACGTGTCTGGAGCTTCTGAAGTTACAGTAAAACACAACTTGGGGGCGCTCAAACACAAAACGGTCTTGCCGAGCACACATACGTAATGGCGATGAAGATATATGCCAAGTAGCGTTTACACTGCCGGGAAGAAATAAGACAAGGAAGATGCAAGGAAAGATGAATGTAGAGCTGCTGGTCTCGTTCTTTGTATGATTTTGACAAGCGCGTAAATACTTGCTTTCTTCTTCTGAGTAAAAAGCGAGCGTCAGAAGCGTAAAGTTGCGCAGTGCCACCTTGTGTACCGGGGTATTTCTGTTTTACATTAAGCGCCATCTAATGTCAGGAAATGAATTTGCATGTTCACTCGGCTCATCGTCAGCGAAAATCGTTTGTGTGAAAACACAAACAAACGCGTTAAAAAAAGGCTGGCGAATAACGAGTGGCGATATTCGTCCCAGTGTGTACGGCCCTTTAGATGATATTGGAACTTGGCAGTTAGTGATGATTATCAACATGAAGTGGCCTGATTCACTGAAGAAATTTAGGCGTCATCACTGAAGTGTATTTTGTTATTAATTCTGTTAAGTATTAGGCTACCGACCAGGTGATACTATTGTGAAAATTAGATATATATGAAATCATTGAGTGGGTAAGAAGATTTTAACCAAAGTGCTATTCAGACATTCACAGACATCAGCAATCAGCATATTAAACTCAACAATGGTGATTACATAAGATGAACACTACATTATATAATTGTTTGAAAACAAGTGTAACCTGCAGACCATAATAATGTAACAATGCGGCTACCAGAATTACATGCTTTGGTGTTGTTTTGCTGAGCTGGTTTAAGTTGGTCTCAAAACCTGTTCAAACAGGTAGTTTGGTTGGCAGCAAGCTGGTCCTCCATTTCCCAAAAACATTGCTAGCCAGCTATGGTCAAGTCAAGTTTATGGTCAAATTTATATAGCGCTTTTTACAATGCTGATTGTTCCAATGCAGCTTCACAGTGTTAACAGAAAAATAATGCAACATAATTTGATTCGGCTGTACTGCTGCTCCGGCGAAAATGGTGTGACAACATTACTGGTCAGAAGCCATTTTAGATCAATAGATATTCGTAAGATTATTTGAAAGATTGGAGTCTTCACCGGAGACGGGTTTATTGGGGTAGTCGTGTCGATGCATTATAGGTATTAGCAACAGGCAACAATAGACGTGATGGAGTATAATGTGTTAAAAGCTTGTTCAAGTACTGGGGAGCTAAACCATTTAGTGCTTTGTAAGTAATAAGCAAGATTTTAAAGGTGCCCTAGAATGATTTGAAACAATATTTTACATTTTTATCTGATATCTACTATGATACGGTCTAAATCCTGACTGGAAATCCTCACAAATATAATTTCTTCCTAAAAAAGGAGCACAGTTGTGAGGACACTGCCTTTTCTAATATTTTTGACAGAAAGGATAGATTTGAGATTGGCCTGTAATTGACTAATTCTGTAGGATCAAGTTGTGTTTTTTTAATAAGTGGTTTGATAATAGATGACTTAAAAGTTGTTAGGATACATATCCTAATGACAAAGATGAATTAATGATATTAAGAAGAGGATCTATGACCTCTGAGAGCATCTCTTTCAGTAGTTTAGTCGGTATAGGGTCAAACGTACATGTACGAGTTTAGCCAATTCTTCCTCTCCTATAGCAGTGAATGAGTGGAATTTTTCCTGTGTGACACTACAATGCTCTGTCTGATGCGATTGTGTAGTTGATGCTTGCATAGTCATAATTTTCTTATTAATATTATCAATCTTGCACATAACTAAGTTCATAGTCATTACAGCTGTGCTGTTTGCAAACATCAGAAGTAAAAGCTTTATTTCTTGTTAATTTAGCCACTGTTTAAAAAAAATACCTAGGGTTGTATTTGTTTTCTTCTAGGAGAGTCAAAAAATAATCAGATCTTGCAGTTTTATGGCCTTTCTGTATGCAATCACGCACTCTTTCCACGAAATCTGAAAAGAGTTTTGTTTTCTTCCAGTTGCGCTCCATTTTTCTGGCTGCTGTTTTAAGGGCCCAGGTGTGCTCGTTGTACCTATGGTCACAAGTTCTGTCGTTATCAGCGTAGTTCACTGAGTCTCTGTTTCCAGAAACCATAGGTCAAATGAACATTTGCATTGCAAGCTTGTGTGTTTGGAATGACAGCTCTCGACCTGTGGTCACAGGTCTATTTTTTATTGGACTATAAGTATAGTCTACTATTAACTATAAGTATAGTTTTTTGTTTGCATGGCATGTGGACTTAAAAATGCTAATCCTCATCAAATTAAGCAGGCTAACATTCAGTACAATCTAGGATAACCAAAAATCCTGTTTTCCCAGAACATGTCCTGTTTTCAAGTCTTGTCCTGGCCGTCATGGCTGTTTTTTTTATGAAGTGATGAAAATATCCTGGTTTTCATTATTTTCTATTGGGCCGTACAATTGACCGGCACTCGAGTATCATTTGCAGCGCCACCGCTTCCACCACGCGCATCACGTGCTGCGCGTAGAGCACCAAGTAGATGCAACACGAGCGCCACAGAAGAACAGAATTTTGGATATTTTGGATTTAGATTTTGGATATTGCCCATATCTTAGTCATTAATTCCCTGTGTGATATCTGGGCACCACTAGCTCCCACTCTGGCCTCAAAGCTTCAGCACTGCCACTCTGAGCTTGATTGCTATGTCTGAGGTAAAACACGCCCCCTCATTAGCATATGGACAAATAGAAATTATCATAATGTAGAAATAAATAAATAAAAAACTAAATAAATGTGGAAAAAAGACAGATAAGGAAATATAAGTATGGATACTCTTTTATTTTTGTATTTTTACATTTCTTTGTATATTTCTTTATTTGCCTCTAATCCCAGATTCCTTTAATTTTGAGTAAAGGTTACCCTCTCTTATGGCCCCTCCTATACTTTATCTCCAGAGTACATAAGAGGAAGACTATAACCAGCAGAACCTATACGAGATATCTCTGACTATGAATTTAATAGAAGCGTTACTCTCACAGAGCTCCAGCACAGGTGCAATACTTGTCCTGCTGTTGTTTTTGGTTATTTTTCTCTTCTCCATCAGTTCCAGCTCCCAGGATGAGGGAAAATATCCTCCAGGACCCAAACCACTGCCTCTGCTGGGGAACCTGCACATGCTCGACCTCAAGAAATCCTACATGAGCTTGTGGGAGGTAAGCAAAAATGTTTAAATAAGATGAATTTACTTACTATTGAAACATGCTTCTGTTTTGGTTTAGTTTCATTGTGTTTTAGTTATGTTCCCTGGCATTGTAGGTTGACCTAGTGCCAGTTTGTTTCCTTATCATCACTTGTGTCTAATTGAGTTATTTTGTTTCCTCCCGTATATTTATATCCCTGGTTCTCGTCAGTTCTCTGTCTGTTGTTGTTAATGTATTGTTTGGTTTGCATTTATTCAGTGCTTTTCTGAGAATGTATAGTTGATAAAGTCAGTTGAATCTCCTTTGTCTTCATGAGTGCTAACCAGCAATCGTGGCAACTATGTTGACGTGAATTAGATCAAGTTTATGAATGGGTCTCAGGGTTAATGTGTGACCAGGTGAGCAGTACAACATTATCCTAAATTATATTAGAGGTTGCTACACATGCAAAGTAGGCATTCATTGGCAAGCTTACAGTGCTTAAAAATAACAAAATGTAGATCACGTATTTCTCTCACTCACTAAGGTAAAATAGAAAACCTTTATTTTAAAATGGGTAACACTTTACAATATGGGTGTACTAATATGCATTCATTCATGCAAAACTAGTCCACATATAATCATGAGTTAATGTATGACACATGAAGAACTAAACCATTTATTAAAGGTGTCATGAACTGGATTTTTTATATTTTATACTTTTTATATTTTTTCATTCAAAAACATCATAATGAATAAGGAATAGGCTATTTTCAATTGTTATTACTTGGCCTGCCCGATCGGTGGATATACCCACGAACCATACACACACACACACACACACACACACACACACACACAAACACAAACAAACAGAGTCAAACAGACAAATCAGCATGTTGAAAACTTCGGCGATTCTATTTTGAGTGAACAACGCACATCAAGAAATGATTGTTATTTCACTATTTAAGATACGTTTTGGTTGCCCGTCTGGAAAACACATAGCCCTGGCTGAACCATACATGTCTGAGTCTCATCACGAATCGCAGCAAAATGAACCCAACAACACCTCAAATAAATAAATAAATAATATAATTATGTTATGACTTTACTTGTTGAGGCACATGACTGTTAACTAATTCAAAATTAATTCAAAACCTATAACCACAATGACATATTACTTAACAATTAGTTAGTCATGTGCCTCAACAAGTAAAGTCATAACATAATGATACCTTTGTAAATCATTAGCTAATGATTAATTAAAGCAGACAACTGGAAGTTGCAGTACATACAGTAGCTTTGACCATTGTGGTAATTAATTTATTATTTAATATATTAAGGAATTAATATGATGACACATATCATTGATAGCAATTTGTATACATTAACTCGTGATTATCTGTGCATATACCCACGAACCACACACACACACACACACACACACACACACACACACACACACACACACACACACACACACACACACACACACACACACGATTGCTGGTTAGGCAATTCATGCCACTGGGCAAATGCACAAAAAGAGGCCAAAGATAAACTGATGCCAATAGATAGACAGATTATGTATACATTAAAATAGTTCACTGTTTACATTAGGTTAATAAGTAATGGGTAATGTGTGACCATTGAGGGAATGTTATGGGGGCGTTGTCCTACGCGTCAATGGATGGATAGATAGATAGATAGATAGATAGATAGATAGATAGATAGATAGATAGAATAGATAGATAGATAGATAGATAGATAGATAGATAGATAGATAGATAGATAGATAGATAGATAGATAGATAGATAGATAGATAGATAGATAGATAGATAGATAGATAGATAGATAGATAGATAGATAGTATTACGCCCCTTGGTCTAGGGGAAGGAAACAATCACGCTAACCGGGCATAATAAGAAAATGGGTTGTGGGTTGGATTCCCAGCACCGAATAACTCCGGTCAATAATCAAACATATACAACCAACTATAAGTAAATATAAATGTATTAAGTAATTGTACATAAAAGGGCGAGCATCTCGTCAGGGTGTCCAAAGGCCAAAATAACAAACAGAACAAACCTAAGAAGAAACAAATACACTAAATAACCTAATAGAAGCAAAAAGAAAATACATTTAACTAACCTAACTACCTAACATAAACAGAACCCAAACAAGTTGCAAAAATAAATAGCAGGACACCCCTACGCTCTGGTGATGGTTTCATTTACATGCCCAAACATCAAACAGAACAGTTAAACATTGATCATCGGCGGAGGAGGGATCCAGGAGCTCTCAATCCGTTCGCGGTCGAACCAACAATGAGCTCCTGGGCGCATGCGGACGGTGTCCTTTTATCATCCACGCCTCAACTGGATGGCCAATAGTGATCCTCCAGCCAATCACTGGTAAACCTATCAGAGCAAGGATAGAGAAGCGGAAAGGAGAGAAAGAAAACACGGCACGGCAATACAAAGTGCAAGATGGGTCGTAACAGATAGATAGATAGATAGATAGATAGATAGATAGATAGATGATAGATAGATAGATAGATAGATAGATAGATAGATAGATAGATAGATAGATAGATAGATAGATAGATAGATAGATAGATAGATAGATAGATAGATTCATTGATTGATTGATTGATTGATAGTCATTAATGTATTTTCTTGATCTTTTCTCTCTTGCAGCTGTCAAAACAATATGGATCAGTTTACACTGTGCACTTTGGCCCCAAAAAAGTGGTAATATTGTCAGGATACAAGACCGTCAAACAGGCACTAGTGAACCTTTCAGAGGAGTTTGGAGACAGAGATATTACACCCATATTCCATGATTTCAACCAGGGATATGGTAAGGTTATATATATTTACTCAAGTCAAGTTTTATTTATAGAGCACAAGTTTAACACAACCATAGTTGATCCAAAGTGCTTTATAATACAAAAAAATAAATAAATAAATAAAGAGATCAAAGTCAATCAACATACATAATGTAGAACAGCAGCAAATATAAAGTACATACACAGCATCACTCGAACACTAGAGAGTGTAAATAAGTCTTTAAACTGGATTTAAAAGCATCCAGTGATGGAAAGGCCATGATGTTCAAAGGTATAATGTTACAGAGCTTTGGGGTGACTACAGAGACGGCTCCATCACATCTTGATTTACAACGAAAACGAGGGAGAGATAAAGTAACTGATCACAACATCTTCGTGACCTAGAGGCTGTGTAAAGTGTAATAAGATCACATATATAATCTGGGGCTGAAGTTTGCAGTGCCCTTTATGCAAAAAAAGGAGTTGACTCTCTTAAAGTTGACTCAATTTTATTGGTAGCCAATGCAAAGAGGCAAGGACAGGGGAGATATGATCCCTTTTCTTAGTTCCCGTTAATAATATGGCTGCTGAATTTTGGACCATCTGTAACCGAGACAGCGTAGATTGAGGTAGGCCAACGTACAGAGTTTTACAGTAATCCAATCGAGAGGAAACATTATTTTGTGTAGATGTGTAACACTTTAGTCGACTGGAGACACGGTTTTAGAACCTAAGTGCAGTTTTATTTAAAAGTGTTAAGATACAAAATAAACAAAGTAAACAAAAGACTTGACTAAGAACAGACTTGACAAGCACTCACCAACAGCGGATTACACCAAACAAGGACATTCAATACTAGACTCGGATGCATGGCAAACATTAGGGCTTAAATACACAGAGACTAATGACTAGACAAGGGACAGATGACAACATGACACAAGAACACATGAGGGCATGGGAATCACATGGGTCTTGGGGGAGGGATGCTGGGCCAGGTCCCTTGCATAGCATACCTGGGCCATAGAGCGTGGGCGGACCATGGCTTGTGGAGCATTGCCAGACCTGGACCATGGAACGGTTCAGGTAGCCATGACGGCTTGGGCAGTTCATGGCACCACAGAGGTGAGGCCAAAAATACATTGATTGGGCGGAGCCATGGGGTTATGGCCTGGAGCCCTCTCTGGATGCTGGTCAGGGACTGGAGACATGGTTTGGCTCTAGACGTTGACCGGAGATGTGTCTTGGCTCTGGACGTGGACCGGAGACGTGGCTTGGTTCTGGACGTGGACCTGAGACGTGGCTTGGCTCTGGACGTGGACCGGAGATGTCGCTTGGCTCTGGATGTGGACATTACTCTGGACGTGGACAGGAGATATGGTCACTGGACTCAGGACATGGACAGGTGGCGTGGTCGCTGGACTCTAGACAGGTGGTGTTACTGGACTCTCTGGTGTGGAGGATACTGTGGCATTGTGGGGCTCCTCAAAACTCCCACAGTAAAAGCAGAGCCACTAAACAGTAGCACCTGGTCAATATGCTGGGCCAGTGACCAATGAGTTTTCCCCAGGCAACTGGGATTGATTGGGTTAATTTAGTCCATGTCTTAAAATATCCTTGATGGCAACATCATTAAAATCAACAGATTGACAAATTCCACAGAAGTGAAAACAACATAATCCTCCAGGGGATGATTCCAATGGCGTAAACGCAGGATGGCTAATGCTGGGTTCATTTTAGCGCACTAGTATTCTGTAATACTTTATTCCACTGGAGGCAAGGTTTTAGAATCCAAGTGTTGCAGTTTTATTTAAAAATGTGAACAGATACAAAATAAACAAAGTAAACAAAAGACTTGGCTTGTTTTGAAGACTGACTTGACTTGACCTCACCAACAGCATGTTACACAAAACACAGACATTCAATACTAGATACAGACACATGTCAGACATGAGTGCTTAAATACACAGATACTAATGACTAGACAAGGGACACCTGTGATCAATGATTAAACAATTTACTAATGACAACATGACACAAGAACACATGCTGGCATGGGAATCGCATGACAAACCACAAACTTAAAAAAACATGAAACAACACCAAAACACACTGTGACAAGATGTAAAGAGACTTGTATTGTATATAAAGTTGCAAATCATCTGTTTGTATTTTAGTTAGAAATGTGAGGTCCACTTTGGAGTAATGGATAAAGTATTCCTCTGTAGGGATTGTGTTTTCCAATGGTGAAAACTGGAGAGAAATGAGACGCTTTGCTCTCTCGAATCTGCGAGATTTTGGAATGGGCAAGAAAAGAAGTGAAGAGATTATCATTGAAGAAACACAATATTTAAAAGAGGAATTTGAGAAGTTTGAAGGTAAGATTGTAAACCACAAGGACAAGATGATGTGACTGAAACTGATTTTCAGTTTCAGATATTACTGAGTAATAACATCTTGTTCACCCATGTGCAGGAAAACCATTTGATACAACTCTGCCAATTGCCATGGCTGTTTCGAACGTCATCTCAGCCATTGTCTTCGCCACCAGATTTGAGTACACTAACACTAAGTTACATCACATGATCAAACGAACGTACGAAAACATGAAAATGACTGGATCAGCTTCCATTCAGGTATCTAGACATTTCTGTACAATCCACCAATAATTCATACACTGATTGTCATGTTTTATTATTCAAGAAATACAATAAATATTTATTGCTTATAATGCATGATGATGAGTGTCCGTCTTCAATGGTACATTATGATTCTTTGCAATTCTACTTATTTGCAGCTCTACAACATGTTTCCCTGGCTTCGTCCTTTTGTGGCGAATCGGAAACATATTGTAAATAACATCAGAGAAGCAGTCAAACAAAGCGAGGAACTAATAAATGGTCTGAAGAAGACTCTGAACCCTCAGGAGCCCAGAGGAATCGCTGACTGTTTCCTGATACGACAGCAGAAGGACGAGGTACTGTTTATAGTGTTAAATCAAATAGCAATAAACTTTTTAGTGTTCTGACAGTTCTTTTTAATGTTCTGACGGAATGTTTTTAATGTTCATTGTAATGATTTCTGCAGGAATCTGGCAAAACAGACTCTTTGTACCATTCAATAAATTTACATTATACAATCAACAACCTGTTTTCTGCTGGTACGGACACAACGGCCACAACACTACGCTGGAGTCTTCTACTCATGGCCAAATACCCTGAAATACAAGGTATGGCTGCAAATGCCCATGCAAATATTTGAATACTGAAAAAATATATAGTATTGAAACAATTGTAACTCGGAAATTGCTTGTGAATTTCACAAATAATTACAAAGAAATGCCAATTAACACATATAGGACAGACTTTTTTTTTCTAAAGCATTCTGCAATAATCCTTGAACATTGTTTACAGTGAACATAGAGTCCTTGATCATAGTCAAGTTAGAACAAAAACTATTGCATAATATTATAATAATTTGAATAGTCTGAAAATCTAATTATTAACCATGCAAAGTGTCAACCAGAGTCAAGTATTTAGTAATGCTGTCATATACTTTCATACTGTGGTCTTTCTTGTGAACTAAGATGAGGTCCAAGACGAGATTGGCAGAGTGATCGGTGGACGTCAGCCAGTGGTGGAAGACAGAAAGAATTTACCATACACAGACGCTGTGATTCATGAAACGCAGAGATTTGCAAACATATTACCCCTTGGTACCCCCCATCAGACCACCTGTGACGTTCACCTGAACGGATTCCTCATCAAGAAGGTCTGGCTCCAATAAGAGCATGCTGTGTTCTTGATTATGTGTTTGCACCATTTATCATTGATCACTTGTGTTGTTTTGTGCAGGGAACCAGTGTGTTCACACTACTGGTATCTGTGTTGAGGGATGCAAATGAGTGGGAAACTCCTGACAGCTTCAACCCAAGACACTTCCTGAATAAGCAGGGCCAGTTTGTCAAAAATGACGCCTTCATGCCCTTCTCTGCAGGTGCAGTGGACTTCAAAATCACTAATTATATCATGCCATCAGAGGTGATTTGTATTAATACTTTGCTTATTGTTTTCCTCAGGCCGCAGGGTTTGTCCTGGAGAGAGTTTGGCCAGGATGGAGCTCTTCCTGTTCTTCACCTCCCTCCTTCAGCATTTCCGCTTCACTCCTCCTCCTGGAGTGTCTGAAGATGATCTGGATCTCTCACCACTCGTGGGCTTCACACTGAACCCGCCCCCATACAAACTGTGTGCAGTGAAGCGGTCTTAAAGTTATATCTGTTAAAAATTACCTTTTATAAGACTGACACTGTCATTTAATGTGTGTGTGTGTGTGTGTGTGTGTGTGTGTGTGTGTGTGTGTGTGTGTGTGTGTGTGTGTGTGTGTGTGTGTGTGTGTGTGTGTGTGTCTGTGTGTGTGTGTGTGTGTGTGTCATGTTTTGTAAAATATCAGGACACAAATGTGTATAATGACATGGGTATGACATAGGTATTACAAAAAGAGGGTGAAATATGAGGGCGTTCCCCATGTCCTCACTTTTCAAAATGCTTATAAATCACAGGATGAGTTTTTTTTCACAAAAACTAAACTGCTGATCTGTCTCCTGTGACGGGTAGGTTTAGGGGCAGGGGCAGTGTAGGGGGATAGAAAATACGGTTTGTACAGTATAAAATGCATTACGCCTATGTAATGTCCCCACATTTCACAAAAACAAACATGTGTGTGTGTGTGTGTGTGTGTGTGTGTGTGTGTGTGTGTGTGTGTGTGTGTGTTGATTTGTGTGTGTGGCATGTATTAATTAGATGCTTCCTTTTAGATAGCATAGTGCCTTTGCTCTTCTTATGTAAGAATATATAATAATTTGAACATGTAAATGTATTTTTCACATTAAAGTCACTAGAATCAAATGTTGCTATTAATGCTTAACATTAATCAAGGAAAAAGTTAGAATTTAAGTTGCACTTATGAAAGCACTGTGGAAATAGATGCCTACAGATGGGTAAATTCGAGAAAGTAGCCTTCAGAAAAATACTGTGAAGTAACAGCGCTCAAGGTTGACAGCCAGAGGCCCAAATCACACCCTATAACTTCATATAGTTTGCAAATATAATCAATTTTACAGGGTGAATGAAAAGAAGAGACGTGGTTGAAAGGTTTAAAGGTGTAAGATAAAAAAAATCACAGCAAGCAATCTGTAGAAAAATGGCAGTAGTTTACCATAAAAAAAAAAAAAAAGAAGTGTACTGTGAAACCTAACAATCAAATTCACTAAATGAAACTTTATTTTCACTCAGATATTGCAAGTTATGTGAATGCAATAAAAGGACAGTAAATGTTAAAATGAAGTGTTATTTATATGTTATTTAGATCTGTTAGTGTTGTTACACTATATCAGTTGCATGTGTTAGTGTCATGATACAGAGGTGGATTCAAGCGCGAGTGAGTACAAAGATCTTTATTACTCAGAACACAATAGGTAGATATAATGAAGGTCAGAATCATAGGCAGGATCCTTCTCCGATCGCTGTAGTTAATGTCAGATGGGTCAGATGATGTAGCCAGGCTTGGTCCGGGTGACGCAGGGACTCAATGGACAACCAGATCCGGGAGCTGATCCACCACGGTGAGAACATCCACAGACACGAACAGAATCCACACGAACAGAATCCACACGACAGCAAACACCGGAGAAACGGAGGGAGGAACAGGACAGGACCACGGAACACACCAAACGATCTGACAAACACAGGTAGGTTAGCAAGCCCTGAAGTAGAGAGAGTAATCAGGTGCAGCAGGTGCTGGTGATGATCTGATGACTAGTAATCAGAAACCACGCCTCCCACTCACGCTCCACACACACTCACACACAGACAGAATGAACCAGTGAATTCATGAACCGTGACAGTACCCCTCCCCTAAGAGCGCATCATGGCGCTCCCAGCGGAACTTACCTGTCGATTTAATTCATCGATAAGGGAGTGATCCAGAATGTCCCTCGCAGGAACCCAACTTCTCTCCTCCGGACCGTAACCTTCCCAGTCCACCAGATACTGAAATCGCCCTCCTTCTCGAGTCCAGAATACGGTTTACGAATAAGTTGGTTCCCATCTACGAGTCGCGGCGGTGGGGGAACCGGGACAGGCGGATTAATATGGGAATGAAAAACAGGCTTCAATTTGGACACATGAAAGACGGAATGAATCCTCCTGTACGCAGGAGGCAGTTTGAGGCGGACTGCCACCGGACTAATGATCTTGGTGACAGGGAACGGATCAATACATTTGGGAGCAAGCTTGTTACAAACGGAGCGGAGAGGAATGTTCTTAGATGAAAGCCACACCTTTTGACCAACGACGTAGACGGGAGGCTTAGACCGGTGGCGATCGGCTTGGGCCTTGGTGCGCGCTCTCACTTGGAGCAGAGTCTCACGGGCTCTAGTCCAAGTGTGACGGCATCTCTGGACAAAGGCGTGAGCGGAGGGGACCGCGACTTCGGATTCCAGACTAGGAAAAACAGGTGGCTGGTAGCCTATACTACACTCAAACGGAGAGAGTGGACGATACTGGTAACGAGTTATGTGCGTACTCAACCCATGGGATTTGTTGGCTCCAGGAGGAAGGATTCTTGGAAGCCACACATCGCAACCCTCTTTCTAAATCTTGGTTGGCTCGTTCGGTCTGACCATTGCTCTGGGGATGGAAACCCGAAGACAGACTTACGGTCGCCCCCAGCAATCTACAAAACTCCTTCCAAAATTTGGAAATAAATTGGGGCCTGTCAGAGACCACGCCAATCGGGAGGCCATGTATGCGAAAGACGTGTTCAATGGCAGCTACCGCTGTCTCTTTAGCAGAGGGTAATTTGGGTAAGGGAATAAAATGTGCCGCCTTCGAAAACCGGTCCACTACGGTCAAAACGACCGTCTTACCCTGAGAGGGTGGGAGGGCGGTGACGAAATCTAGAGCGATGTGGGACCAGGGTCTCGAAGGGACAGACAGCGGTTGGAGTAACCCATCTGGAGGGCGATTAGAAGTCTTGCCACAGGCACATACCGAACAAGCCAAAACAAAATCTCGAATGTTACGAGCCATCCCAGGCCACCAAAACCGTTGCTTGACCAAAAAACTGGTACGATTAACACCTGGATGACATGCTACATTGGAAGAATGCCCCCACTGAATAACGTCGGACCGTAATTTCTCCGGCACGAATAACAGACTCGGTGGGCCACCGGGCGGAGGCGTTACCCCTTCTAAGGCCGACTTGACCTTCGACTCGATCTCCCATACGAGTGTGGAGACAATGAGTCTCTCAGGTAAAATGCACTCGGGAGTAGACGGGCGTTCGGAGCAGTCAAAAACGCGAGATAAAACATAGGGTTTGATGTTCTTGGAACCCGGTCGATACGAGAGAGAAAAGTCAAAACGTCAGAAAAAAAGTGCCCACCGAGCCTGCCTGGAGTTAAGTCTTTTGGCGGATCTGATATATTCCAAATTCTTATGATTGGTCCAGACTATAAAAGGTACCCCTGACCCTTCCAACCAATGACGCCATTCTTCCAATGCTAACTTGACTGCCAACAATTCCCTGTTACCAATATCGTAGTTACGTTCGGCTGGTGATAATCGATGAGAAAAAAACGCGCAAGGATGCATCTTATTGTCTGAGGAAGAGCGCTGGGATAGAACCGCACCTACCCCCACCTCTGACGCATCGACCTCCACCACGAACTGCCGTGATGGATCAGGGCGATGAGAATGGGAGCCAAACAAAGCGGCTTTTGATTTTGGAAAATGTAGCTTCGGCTACACCAGACCACCTGAACGTAGTTCCGGGGGAGGTCAAGGCTGTCAGAGGAGCGGCTAGTTGGCTGAAGTTACGAATAAAACGTCGGTAAAAATTGGCGAACCCCAGAAACCGCTGTAGGGCCTTACGAGAATCTGGGCTTGGCCAATCCACCACAGCCTTAACCTTGTCGGGGTCCATGCGCATTCCCTCAGACGAGATGATGTAACCTAAAAAAGGAACAGACTGTGCATGAAATACGCATTTCTCCGCCTTGACAAAAAGCCCATTCTGTAACAACCTCTGGAGCACTCGTCTGACATGCTGAACATGTTCCTGGAGAGATTAAGAAAATATCAGTATGTCATCCAGGTAGACATAAATGAACTGATCTACCATGTCTCTCAGTACCTCATTAACGAGTGCTTGGAAGACCGCCGGGGAGTTGGACAGCCCGAAGGGCATGACCAAGTATTCAAAGTGACCCCTAGGGGTATTAAACGTGGTCTTCCACTCATCCCCCTCTCTTATGCAGACCAAATGATAAGCATTACGCAAGTCCAATTTCGTGAAGACTGATGCTCCCTGCAACCTCTCGAAGGCTGAAGACATCAGCGGCAAAGGATAAGTATTCTTTACCGTGATGTTATTCAACCCTCGGTAGTCAATACAAGGTCGCAGAGATCCATCCTTCTTACCCACAAAAAAGAACCCCGCCCCCGCCGGAGAAGAAGAGGGGCGGATGAGCCTGGTTGATAGAGAATCAGAAATATATTTCTCCATGGCCTCCCTCTCAGGAGCAGAAAGTGAGTATAACTTGCCTTTAGGCGGAGACATACCTGACACTAACTCTATGGCACAGTCGTAGGGACGATGTGGAGGTAGAGAAGCAGCTCGGGACTTACTGAACACTTCCTTCAGGTCGAGATACTCCTGGGGCATGTTTGACAAATTCACCGGCTCATCCTGTGACCCAGCATCCTGCAACACAGAACTAGACACAGACGTACAGGCAGACACAAGACAAGAGGCGTAGCACTGATTACTCCAACCCGAAACGGAATTGTGTCCCCAGTCAACCCTGGGGTTATGCTTAACCAACCAGGGGTGACCGAGGACGATGGGAACCAATGGAGAGTCGGTGATAAAAAAAGTCTATCTCCTCCGTGTGGTTCCCTACAGTGATGAGTGTGACAGTGTGGGTCTTAAATGAAATGTCCGGGAGGTTCTGTCCATCAAGTGCCGTGACTGAAATCTTGTGGGTGAGGGGGGTGAGAGGAATCTGAAGGTGACTGGCGAGAGTACTGTCCAAAAAGTTACCTTCAGCCCCCGAATCCACTAATGCTTGACACTGATGCGTGGAGGTTGCCCATTGAAGTCTTACCGGAAGGAGAGTGGCTGATGAAGGATTTCCTCAAGAATGACAGCCCGCCAGTAACCTCCTTTATACTGACGGGCGCGGGCTTTTACTGGACAACGGTCCAAGAAGTGACCACTACCACCGCAGTATAGGCATAAGCCACTAGCCCGCCGCCGATCTCTCTCCTCCCGGGAAAGCCGAGCTCTACCGACCTGCATGGGTTCTTGATCGAGTGACGGACTGACCGCATCCCTAACTCTGGCCGTAACCCATCCAGGATTCCCTGGACCCCGGGACGACGATGACGCTCGTTGCTTCACACGTTCCAGTCGAGCATCAACCCTTAACGCCAGTTCGACTAGTCCGTCGAAGCTCGTGGGCAGGTCCAGAGCGTAGATCTCCTGTTGAATGCGGTCAGCCAACCCATGCAGGAACCTGTCCCACTGCGCGTCCTCGTTCCACTTAGACTCGGCCGCCAGGGTGCGGAATTCAATCGAGTAGTCGGAGACGGTCCTATCTCCCTGGAAAAGATCCGACAACTGTCGGGGCGCCTCACGCCCTGCGGCCGATCGATCGAACACCCGTTTCATCTCCTCCGTCAGGGCCTGGAACGAGGAGCAGCATTGGTGTTGGTTCTCCCACACCGCCGTTCCCCATTGAGCCGCCCGTCCGGAGAGTAGCGTGATCACCAGCGCTACCTTAGACTGTTCTGAAGCGAATGTTTGAGGCTGGAGAGAAAAGAACACGGAGCATTTCGTTAAGAACGCTCGACAAAGGTTGGGCTCACCCGCATAACGTTCCGGTGGAGGTAACCGCGGCTCCTGACCCGGACTCGGGTGGCTGATGGTGAGGGGAACGGTCGGTGGGGTTGGCGCAGTGGGAACAGGAAGTTGTTGAATCCTTTGGGTGAGCTCGGACACCTGCGCCACCAAAGCCTGTACCACGCGACCTGTGACCGCCATTTGTTCCTCTTGATGGGCGAGTCGATCATTGCTGCTGGATAGAAAGACCTGGAGGTTAGTCGCACTCGCTGAATCCATGTGATGGTCAGATCGTTCTGTCATGATACAGAGGCGGATTCAAGCGCGAGTGAGTACAAAGATCTTTATTACTCAGAACACAATAGGTAGATATAATGAAGGTCAGAATCATAGGCAGGATCGTTCTCTGATCGCTGTAGTTAATGTCAGATAGGTCAGATGATGTAGCCAGGCTTGGTCCGGGTGACGCAGGGACTCAATGGACAACCAGATCCGGGAGCTGATCCACCACGGTGAGAACATCCACAGACACGAACAGAATCCACACGAACAGAATCCACATGACAGCAAACACCGGAGAAACGGAGGGAGGAACAGGACAGGACCACGGAACACACCAAACGATCTGACAAACACAGGTAGGTTAGCAAGCCCTGAAGTAGAGAGAGAGTAATCAGGTGCAGCAGGTGCTGGTGATGATCTGATGACTAGTAATCAGAAACCACGCCTCCCACTCACGCTCCACACACACTCACACACAGACAGAATGAACCAGTGAATTCATGAACCGTGACAGTTAGTTCCTTTTTTCATGGACTTTTAGGTTAGTAAAGCTCCATCGACATTAATCTTCATCACAGCTGTTCAATTAGTTTATCACAATGTGTCTATTAGTTCATCACCTTCACTCAGTGTTTGTCCAGTCTTTAGCCCTGTTTCTCACGTCCAAGTCCGTAAAAATAAATTTGCATGCCACCTCAGTGATAAAACTTGTGCATTCGGATGGTGATTTCTTCACAGTGGAGGAGATATTATCTTATTATCCTAAGCTGTTGGCTGTGAAGGCCTGAAAGCCTTATGAGGGTTAGCCACTGAAGACACTGTTAAGGTCAGCTACCCCGTGAATGGTCTCTGTATTTTTCCTGGCTGTACGAAGAACCAGGTCCTCTGGCTGTCTCTTCAGATTCAACTTCTGCACTGCTTTGTGAAGGATAATTCTCCGCTCTGACCCATCATCAAGAATTGTATATGCTATATACAGCTAACTCATTACAGTAGGCCGCCTTGGTGGGTTTGTCCGGGGGGCTGGAGTCGGACGGAACCATTGTGGGTTCTCAGTGCTCACCACTGGAGTAAAGGGACCTGGAGATGCCACTGGTGAAGTCACTGACTCCCATTTCTGCCTTAAGACTTTGAAGCTCCTGATGTAAAATGGTATTCTTTTGTTGCATCTCCTGCAAAGCTGAAATAATATTGGGAAGCTGGCTGGTTTGTAGCCCCAAGTCGGCGTTCTGTTGTTTCATCACCTGCAGCATGGCTGTAAGCTCTACTTCCCCTTCTCCTCGCCCATCCAATCTTTCACTTTGCCATTCATCTCTCAATGACCACTGATCATGATCAGACTCTTGACTGACAGGAGAAAATGTGTCCTACCATACTTGGTTACTAGACTCTGCTTTGGCTGAAGTCTGGGAGTGGCTGTCAAGCTCGTAATCCACTGAAGTGGTGGGTTGATCCGTCTTCATGGATACACAAAAGGTGCCTCTCTCTCAGGTTGAGACATCTCTGTAGCAATTCACTGATCGATCTGAATATTTTTCAAAGTCTGGTTTTGATTGAAGGCTACAGTTTGTCCAACCAGAACAATGACATCTCATTCAGGTTATAATCCCAAGCGTTGTCTTTATTAAATGTGCATAGATGTGTGGTTCTGTGAATACAAAATACAAGCTTATTTGGTGAAACACTTATGAATAAAGTTGAAATATGACCTAATACTATTAATTATCTCTATGATAATATACAAGAATAAATGTAAATGTATGTTCAATACAATGCAAACAATGTGTGCGCTAACACTGTACATGAGCATGGCTGCTGTTGCACATGTGGTCAAACCAAGATGTAAACAACTTTAGAGCACATGCATATAATTTGTCTGCTTTCTTCTCCGTCACTTCGCGAACTCCGGTGGAAAGTTTTTGAATAGTCCATTTCACACTGAATGACAGGGATGACTTGGAGAATCCATGTATCAAAGGGGGACACTTTCTACAACTCACCTCCACTTTACATTCAATATGCATATGTAGCCAATGATAATCTCTCTTTGGAGTATTCCCTTTTTTACATGGCCTATAAAGATAGCTTTAGGTCTGGTAGGAAGGTGCGTCTCATAGTCACGGGTAATGTAATCCATTTCCGGTGTGTCGCAGGAGTTTGTCTGGTAAGGAGCTGCAGTCACGGCTGTGTTCCTCAACATTTGTATTGAACTAAAGTTGTATATATTTATTTGGCTCGCATATCTCTCTAGTGTGGACTGAGGAAGCCTGCGGCACAAGCAGTTTAAACCAGTAGGTTGTGTCAATTTATTGTTTGTTGCACTAAGGGTCTGGATTGACTACCTTAAATTTGTATTTATCTTTCTAGTCTACAGACTGAGGGAGAAACATTGCATGAGGTTTCTGGTTGGGAGTTTTGTGGCTGTCTTCGTATATGCTGACTGCTATACCACTGATTATCATTCAGTATTGTGCTGCATATGGTCACGTTATAGACTGTCGTCGCGGGGTGCTTCGCCGGCTCGACTGCAGGAATGGATGTGTCATTTATCGCGACCTGCATTCTTGTGCTGCTGTGGTTAAAGCTGGACACTTACAACATCAGCTGTCTGGTGGCCTGGTGTGCCGCAGATTCGATACGGTGGCCTAACGTTACTCTTGCTTTGAGGCATCAAATGGTTTAACCATCCAGCAGTCATTATTTTGTTCTGGTTTCTTTTGGAGTAGCGTAACAATATATAATTTGGATTATCTTTTTGTTTATTCTGTTTGCGTTCTTTCTTGGTTTATGTGAACCCAATGCTTTAAAAATGTATTATTCTTTTGTTTCTCCCTCCAGTTGTTGGGGTAATTAGGGTTCGTGTTTGTGTGGACGAGTCTCTCTCTCTGTTGGGTGGTGGTCTCTTCCGATTGCAGTGTTCCACATTTGTGGTAAGTGTGAGTGCACCAGGGATGGAAATTAGCAACCGGCACTAGCCAAATGTGGGTGATTTTGTGTTGTGGCTGGTAAACTCGCGACACCTACCGGCCAACGTGGCGGGTAAATAAAAATCGCATACTGTTTCACCAGCAGTACAGTGTCTATCGATTCTTAGAGGCATCACGATGCGGACATGGACGATTCTGAATCTATTCACAAATGTTAAAAAAATCGATTTTCTAAACGTTGATACCGTGATGTTGACGGAAAGCAAAAGGCACAACTCGGCGCGGGGAGTGCAGTGTCCGGACCGTCTGTTAAAATGATTCGGTTCAAAGGAGTCATTAGGTCACGAATCGGACAATAGCACTGTGTGTGAATCCGGTCTGTTAGAACATCGCAGAAGATTTGACAACACATTTTGCGGGATTTTTTCCCGTTTATTGAAAATATGGATAATGTCAGCTGCTCAGAGAAGAGTCAACGTTTTTTGAGTGCAATTCACACACAGCGGTAATTCAAGAAAAAAGTTGTCCGAATGCACCACGTGCAACATGGATTCGGTCTTTCGGCCATTTGATTTTTATTTTTTTGAAGACAGAAAGTGTGCGCGAGGAGCTCTGCTCACCTCACTGTCACTCAGTTATGCGCCCTATCACAAGCGCAGCCGTCATCTATCATTCATAAATCACAATAACTCATCAAATAAGAAAGAAAAAAATGGTAACACTTTATTCTGATGGTCCATTTTGAATATTATGTTGACTATAAGTAACTTAGCATCTACTTCTAACTCTCATTAGAGAAGCCTAGACTGTCTGCTTAATATCTGCTAACTCTTTATAATGTTGATCCCTAACAGACACTCTACTGACTATAATTAACTGTGCAACTACATGCCAACTTACTCCAACCATAAGCCTTCCAGTCTACTAATACTCTACTAACACTACAATGAGTGTAATGCTACTTATAGTCAACAGAATGTGTTAAAGGGACCATCAAAATAAAGTGAAACCAAAAAAATTAATGCAGGAAAACCCTGTAATAAAAGATATTGGAAGTAAATCCATAATGTACACCATACTATGAAAGTCTGTTTGGGCCTCAGTGACAAATTCACTCAGAGAAGCCGTCAAACTCATCTATCAATAATGATGTCACACCCCCCATTTTTATAGCATCAAATAACTAACTAAAACTAAAGCATGACACAAACTGCCTAGAATGACAGTTGTAGAGCTTGTAGTATTAATTTTCACATGCAGTTACACATTGTTGGTTAAAAACAAGAAATTGGCTGGTAAAAACATTGAGTGGCTGGTAGATGTTGAAATCCACCAGCCACAGTGGCCGGTGGACAAAAAAGTTAATTTCCATCCCTGGAGTGCACAAGTGTTTGCTGTGCTATTTTCAGAGAAGGAGTGAGTAGTACCCAGCTCTGGAGAGGAGGCCGACTTGTGTGTTTTACTTTTTTATATTTATACATGTATTTATGGTGTCCCAAATAAAAACTGTAATTTTGTATTTCCACCTCTGACTCAGGTCTTATCTCAGCCGCAACCGAACTGGTGTGCTTTAAGTTAATTTTGTCAGGCGATTTTCCCTGGTAAATTTGCCTCCCGGTGTGGTGTAGTCGGGTATCTTAGAGGGGTAGAGTTTAAGTTTGCCTTCTGGGGGTGGAGCAACTCTTCCCCTGGTGTAAACTTTCCAGTCTATGCCAATTACATAATTACAGCTTCTGTAGATGTCTGCGGTTCTGCCTCATCTGTCCGTCCCCCTTCAGAGCTTGCACCACAAATGAGCGTGGTGCAATTTCCAGTGTTTTGACCTGTACTTGACCTTTCCACAACTTTTCCCTTTCCAGTTTTATCAGCACTGCATCTCCTGGCTTCAACTCAGGTAATTCACATACTCCATGTCTCAGATTGAAGTAGTAGGCTTCTTGTGTTTTAGCCAAAGCATCTCTTTGTCTCACCACCAGTATATTTGGCCACTTTGGCTGCTGGTTTTTCTTCACCATAGACAGTGTGGTAGGAATTTTCCTACCCATAAGCAACTCACCAGGACTTACTCCTGTAGATGAATGTGGAGTTGACCTGTCAGGTAGACTTCAGTGGCTCTTTCCTGTGTGTTTTGCTGTTTTCACTACAGAGCATGCACAAATCTGCATTTTGTCAACTCTAGATGTCCTTCGTGGATAAGCTCAAGTATGTCCTCATTTCACTTGGAATACAGATGCGTCTGCCCAGAATTATCAGTCCTTCACTTATTAACAGCACGTCTTTTACTGAATAAAATTATCTGATGCATTCTGGTACATTTCTTACGTGCTCTTGCCATACTTGCTTTATGAACTTGCTTACTAACTGTAACTGTTCATCTCTTTAAGTCACTGCTGCAAGCTGGCTATTACTGTGTCTACATAACAGGTTACTGCTTGTTGAATCACCGCCTACTTCTCAACAGTGTATCTGCTGCTACCAATGTCTTCCCAGGTGCGTATTCAGTGATCACAGTGAGTCGCATCAGTCGCATTAAAAGTCTTTGATTGCGCATTGGTACAGTGTCCAGATATTTTTTTATTAATCAAGGGTATGAGTGGTTTGTGGTCTGTAATAAGACGAAATCTCTCCGGGCCTATGAGATACTTCTCGAATCTCTCGCATGCTCAGACCCCAGGCAAGCACTCCTTTTCAATCTGCACGTACCTGGTTTCCGCCTCATTTAACCTCGGTGTAGCTGTCTCCATGCAGCTGTGCACCATGCAGACTCCTCCCAGCCCGTAGCTACTTGTGTCTGCTGACACTGCTGTGAACTTTTCAGAATCATAGTATGCCAGAAAAGGTGCCGTCATTAGTTTCTTTCAGCTTTCGGAATGCACATGATTATTTTTTATAGTTTAAAAAGATTTCAAGGCATAAACTAAGCCATGAAGTTCAAGGAATTGTCTGTAGTCCTCCGAGACAGGATTGTATCAAGGCACAGAGGGTGCAGAAAAAATCTCGGACCCACTTTATATTAGGTGTCCTTAACTACTATGCACTAACATTTTAATTAATAATTTGATACATTGCACTTATTGTGTACATACATGTTTTTACATTGTACTCACATTTTAAAAAAATACCTTCATGTAATTACATCTGTAAATAATTTCTGTAGTTAAATTTGTAATTACACAGTTGACACTTCCCTTACACCTAACCCTACCCTTAAACTGACCCATCCCACCACACCTGTCCCTAACTCTACCCTTAAACTTACCCATCCCACCACACCTGTCCCTAATCCTACCCGTATCCCACCTCAATATCAGCAAAGGTGTTTTGCAACAAAATATGAACACAGTAAGTACATTGTACTTATTTTTTATGTAAGTACATAGTAGTTAAGGCCACCTAATATAAAGTGGGGCCAAAATCTCTGCAGCATTGAAGGTCCCAATGAGCGCCATCTGTAAATGGAAGAAGTTTGAAACTACCGGGACTCTTCCTATAGCTGGCCGCCCAGCCAAACTGAGTGATCGGGGAAGAAGGGCCTTAGTCAGGGAGGTGACCAAGAACCCGATGGTCACTCTGACAGAGCTCTAGCATTTCTCTGTGGAGAGAGGAGAACCTTCCAGAACTACCTGCTCCAGAGTGCTCTGGACCTCAGACTGGGGCGAAGGTTCATCTTCCAACAGGACAACGACCCTAAGCACACAGCCAAGATAACAAAGGAGTGGGTACGGGACAACTCTGTGAATGTCCTTGAGTGGCCCAGCCAGAGCCCAGACTTAAACCCGATTGAACATCTCTAGAAAGATCTGAAAATGTTTGTGCACCGATGCTCCCTATCCAAACTGATGGAGATTGAGAGGTCCTGCAAAGAAGAATGGGAGGAACTGCCCAAAAATAGGTGTGCCAAGCTTGTAGCATCATACTCAAAAAGACTTGAGGCTGTAATTGGTGCCAAATGTGCTTCAACGAAGTATTGAGCAAAGGCTGTGTAGTATATTTATTATAATGTCAATATCACACTCTTGATGTTTTAGAGTGTCACCCCTTTACTTCTGTGTACTTTGCTTCAGCATTGTGGCCGATTTGTAGATTGTACACACAAATAATCAGAGAAATTTTGTGTTTTTGCCGATTTATTAGCATGCTCGAATCATGACCCCAATTGTTTTGTGTGTTTACATACCTAATGCTAGAAAAGTCACCAAATTTCATATCATTCCAATGAAGCAGTGATTTTTAAAATTTGAAAACATAATTTTCCAGTCAGAAATTACAGAAGAGCACCAGAGTGTTAACAGACTTTATTTAAACTTTCGTTTGGAGTTGTGTGCTCACTCTTTAACAAGTAGTTTGAGTTTATTTTTACCATTTCTTTGTTTGTCTTGTTATGGCTGAGTCCTGTGAGCTGGTGCACCGGGGTTCAGGCGGAAACGTTGGACCTATTTATATATATATATATATATATATATATATATATATATATATATATATATATATATATATATATATATATACTGTTCCGGATCTAGCCGCAACCATTCCTTGTTCAGCCCAGCGTGGGGCTCCAAGCACTATTCCTCTTATTACATTGGAAGTGAATTTATAAAGTGAAGTCATTTGACAAAGTGTTATTTTTCAGAGTTTGTTCAGAGAGGTCCTGTAGTCCCTAGACCTCGAGTATTTTTTTAGAGGCAAATTCAGTGACTATAGGTGTCTTAGCTAGACTTATCCATGATATAAAAAAGCATTTCAAGAAAATATACATGTTTTTTTTTTTGGTTTTTTTGCAGTGCTATGGACCAAACGGTGCATGGCTTAACCCACCATTGTACTGTTTTCATTTAATTTTGGGTGAATCAGTCTCCAAATGCAATAAAATAAAATTGTATTCATTTTAATTATTATTATTATTATTATTATTATTATTATCATAATTGAATGATTGATTTTACTTCTCAAACACCTATTCATATTTTTAATACAGTTGAAATTGTCTATTATCTGACCTTCTGTTAGAGCTGGTGAAGGAAACGTAAAAAAAAAACAACAAAAAAAAAAACATTATGAACTGAAAAAAATTCATGATGCTGTTATAACATAATTTGACAGAGTATTACCACTTAATGACATTTTAATGACAAATTCAACTTGTACCACTGAAAAAAATTCATGACATTATAATGGCCTCAGTCAACATCAAAACCAACCACATGACAGTTTAATGTTAACCCATAAAGCTAAGTAGTTTCTTAAATTTGATAATCTGCTATGTTATGTTTATGACAGGTTATGTTGTCAATCAATCAATCAATCAACTTTATTTATATAGCGCTTTTACAATGACGATTGTTTCAAAGCAGCTTCACAGTGTTAAACAGGACAACATTGCAACAAAATTTGATTTGGCTAGTTTAATTTGGATAGTTTATAGAATTATATATGACCAAATTAATAAATTCTATTTGTATATTTAGTTGAGTAACTTGGATCATAATTTGAGTGTCCCCAACTGAGCAAGCCAAGCCAAAGGCGACAGTGGCAAGGAAACAAAACTCCATCAGGGCATGATGGAGAAAAATAAACCTTGGGAGAAACCAGACTCAGTCGGGGTGCCAGTTCTCCTCTGGCCCATTATTAACAGTGTATAATTATTACTCTGGCAACCTTGCAAGTCATAAATCATATTAGATAGGAATATTCGAAATTTTGGGTATCACGCAAGAGACGGGTTCATTTAGGATGGCGCGTCGATTACACAAGAATATGAATACTTGAAAGATCGGAGTTATTGTGCGGAGACGGGTTAATTGAGGATGACGTGCGGTGAGGCAAATTCAGAGGAGACACTAATGGACACGGTCTCAGCAGACACTCCAGGATGAGCTGGTCATGTCCAGATGCAGGTCCACCATCCGATCCGGACCGCGGCCTGGATCCGGCCGACTGCAGTAAACCTCGGGATAAACAGAGACTAACATTAGTGTGGATGCCACTCTTTTTATGATGTAACGAGTACATCAGGTGTTATGGGAAGTGTTCGGTTCCGGCTGACCTAGTTAATGCAGCCTAACAATCAGTCATTTGATTTGAATAAAGAAAGTTAAAAATGTTCTATGTGTATGCCATAGTAAAGAGATGTGTTTTTAGTCTAGATTTAAACTGACAGAGTGTGTCTGCTTCCCGAACAATGCTAGGAAGACTGTTCCAGAGTTTAGGTGCTAAATAGGAAAAGATCGACCGCCTGCAGTTGATTTAGATATTCTAGGTATTTTCAACTGGCCAGAGTTTAGAGACCGCAATAGGCGTGATGGAGTATAATGCGTTAAGAGCTCGCTTAAGTACTGAGAGCTAAACCATTTATTGCTTTATAAGTAATAAGCAAGATTTTAAAATGTATGTAATGTTTAATAGGAGCCAGTGCAGTGTTGACAGAACTGGACTAATATGATCGTACTTCCTGGTTCTAGTAAGAACTCGAGCTGCTGCGTTTTGGACCAGCTAGAGTTTATTTATTAGGCGAGCAGGGCAACCGCCCAGTAGAGCATTACAATAATCTAGCCTTGAGCTCATGAGCATGTACTAATTGTTCAGCATTTTGCATTGAAAGCATGTGGCGTAATTTAGATATATTTTTAAGATGGTAGAATGCAGTTTTACAGATGCTAGAAAGCGTGGCTTTCAAGCGAAAGATTGGTATCAAAGAGCACACCCAGGTTCCTCACTGGCGAGGCTTGACAGAGCAGTCATCGAGGTTAGACAGTATTCTAGGGCACTACTTGTGGAGCTTTTCTGTCCAATAATTAAAAATTCAGTTTTATCTGAATTAAGTTGCAGAAATTACTATTCATCCAATTTTTTTATATCAGCTATGCATTCCGTTAATCTTGTGAATTGGTAAGTTTTGTCAGGCGTGAAGAAATTAGAGCTGAGTATCATCAGCATAACAATGAAAACTAACGCCATGCTTCCTAATGATATCTCCCAGTGGTAGCATATACAGGGTGAAGCAACGGTCCTAACACTGAGCCTTGCGGTACTCCATACTGAACTTGTGATCGGTGTGACATCTCTTCATTTACTGCTACAAACTGATAACGGTCAGATAAGTAAGATTTAAACCATGCCAATGCAGTTCCACTAATGCCAACATAATTTTGAGTCTATTCAAAAGAATATTGTGATCGATAGTATCGAATGCAGCGCTAAGATCGAGTAACACTAATAGAGAGATACAACCACGATCAGATGATAAGAGTAAATCATTTGTAACTCTAATTAGAGCAGTCTCAGTACTATGATACGGTCTAAATCCTGACTGGAAATCCTCACATATACCATTTCTTTCTAAAAGGAACATAATTGTGAAGACACACCTTTTCTAATATTTTTGATAGAAAGCGGTAGATTCGAGATTGGTCTGTAATTGACTAATTCTTTAGGATCAAGTTGCGTTTTTAATAAGTGGTTTAATTACAGCCAACTTAAAAGTTTTTGGTACATATCCTAATGTCAAGGATGAATTAATAATATTAAGCAGAGGATCTATGACCTCTGGAAGCATCTCTTTTAATAGCCTAGTCGGTATAGGGTCAAGCATACATGTTGTTGATTTTGATGATTTAACAAGTTTAGCCAATTCTTCTCCTCCTATAGCAGTGAATGAGTGTAATTTTTCCTCAGTGACACTACAATGTTCTGTCTGAAGTGATACTGTAGTAGGCGGCTGCATGGTTATAATTTTATTCCTAATGTTATCAATCTTACTAGTAAAGAAGTTCATAAAGTCATTACTGCTGTGTTGTTTACAAAGCGTCAGAAGTTGAAGCTTTATCCTTTGTTAATTTAGCCACTGTATCGAATAAATACCTAGGGTTGTGTTTGTTTTCTTCTAAAAGAGTTGAGAAATAAGCAGATCTAGCAGTTTTATGGCCTTTCTGTATGCAATCATGCTCTCTTTCCACAAATTGCGAAAAACCTCCAGTTTTGTTTTCTTCCAGCTACGCTCCATTTTCTGGCTGCTGTTTTAAGGGCCCGAGTGTGCTCGTTGTACCACGGCGTTGGATTATTTGCTTTAATCTTCTTTAAGCGCCGAGGAGCAACTATGTCTAAAGTGCTAGTAAAGAGAGAGTCAGTAGTTTCTGTTGCAACATCAAGTTCCTCTTGGCTATCTGTAATGCTGAGGAGATGGAACTGATGAGGAAGATTATGTACAAAGCAATCTTTAGTCGCAGTTTATAGTCCTGCCATATTTGAAGCGAGGATGGCTTTGCAGCCTTAGCTAAATTAAGTATACATGATATTAGGTAATGATCTGAGATGTCATCGCTCTGCTGCAGAATTTTAATGGTATCAACATTTAGTCCATGTGACAGTATTAGATCTAAAAGTATGATTAAGGCGATGAGTGGGTCCAGATCGTGTTGTCTAACTCCAATAGAGTTTAGAATGTCTTTAAATGCCAATCCCAATGCGTCTTTTTCATTGTCAACATGGATATTAAAATCACCAACAATTAGTACTTTATCTGCAGCCAGTACTAACTCTGATAGAAAACCAGCAAATTCTTTGATAAAGTCTGTATTGTGCCCTGGTGGCCTGTATACAGTAGCCAACACAAATGTCAAACGGGATTTATCATTTACACTACACAACGTTACATAAAGCACCAAAACTTCAAAGGAATTATATTTGAAACTAGACTTCTGAGTAATACTGAAGATATCATTATAAATTACAGCAACACCTCCCCCTTTTCCTTTCAGACGTGGCTCGTGTTTATAACAATAATCTTGGGGAGTGGACTCATTTAAAGTAATGTAGTCGTCAGGTTTTAGCCAGGTTTCTGTCAAACACAGCACGTCTAGGTTATGTTGTCTTGGTAATGTCAAGTTGTCATGACAAAGATACTGACAGGTTATGATGTATTGGTTTATGTTAATTGTCATGACAAAGACATCTCAAATAATGTCATCTTTGCATTAAAATTACGCGGTAACACTTCAGTATAGGGAACACATATTCACTGTTAACTACGACTTTTGCCTCAATAAACTCCTAGTTTACTGCTTATTAATAGTGAGTAAGGTAGTTTTTGTAGCATTTAAGTTTAGGTATTTGGTAGGATTAAGGGATGTAGAATAAGGTCATGAAGAATAAGGCATTAATATGTGCTTTATAAGTACTAATAAACCAATATCCCAGTAATATGCATGCTAAAAAGCAACTAGTTAATAACTGAACCCTAAAATAAAGTGTTACCAAAATTACATAATTGAGCGAATCACACTTAATGACAGTTGTCATAAACATGCATAAAAACTCCTTCATATTCACGACATGTGTCATGAAGGTGTCATGTTAGTCTTATGCACACCCCTTCAAGTAAAATGTTAGCGCACTGGGAATACTTTCCGATGCACTATACCCTTTATTGTCACTACAGCAAATCTGAGGCTTGATGAGGAAAATTTGACCTTTTAAAAAATTCCAATATCATGTCTGTAGTCAAAGGGGTTTTGCTTTTGAGCATTATGGTACATTATGCAGTGAATTTGTTCAGGTGATACACAAAGATGTGATTAAGAGTTTCAGCAGAAACAATGAATCACTTCAGAAACAAAGATCTTATAACATAAATAATTTTTAACTTATATTTTTGTCCTTTCTGGCTTTTTCTTATCTGAGAGTTTGAAGTGAGACAGGACACATTTGGGGAAATGGAGAAGGGAACAGAACATGAGACATCATGAGTAAAGAGGCTGAAGGGAACTGGTTTATTTGAGAATATGCAGAAAGTGCAATTTCACATCCTGATGCAAAGATTCTCAGAAAAAAAAAAGGTTCTCTCAAAGTTTTGAACAAACGTTATTCCAGTTATTCCAGCACGTTTGTTCAATGTTCTTTTCTTCAGTAATGTTCTCAGAAAGTTATCACAAAAACATTATTTATATCCTACATTGTTGTTTTTGTGTTTTTTTAACATACATCTAGAACAACATTCTTGGAGCATCCTTTAAACCTATGAAATAACAACTAACTTAAAATAAGGTTGAGTGTGTTTTGTTTTTTGTGATGAAGGAGATAAATAGCCCTCAATAAAAGTTTGAATTTGGATCTGTTCTTGTAATAACTTGAGAGAGATCTGAGAGGTCTGAGAATTAAAGATTGATCATTTACTGAATGAGTTCAACAGCAAGCAGACAATCAACCGCATCACAGGTTGGTCCACATGCACAAACAACAGCTTCTTCTCTGCTGCTTTTTAAGCTAAGTTGAACTGTATTAGACTGTCACAAATATCCACATGCAACTTTTAAATCTCACTCTACAGCAGTTCCTCAGACAAAGCATCACATCCCGAAGATTTGTATTACAGCACAGGAATAAAATATGGTGTATTTAATGGCAGCATATTAATAAAATTATGCTCCATGATAAACAAAATTAATGAAATATTGCATGAATATGGATAAATGATCATATATATTTGAATCAGTTCAATATTTAAAACTGTAGTATTGTTTCAAATTAATAATTGAAATGCCAAGTCATAACAGATGAAACGCTATCATTTCAAATGAAGTAAATCAGTCAACTGCATTAAAGTGCAGTTAATTGGCCCAAGGTCACAATCCTGATTTGGAGCAGATGATAACTCGATTGATCTGAGCCACACTCCCACCACCAACAATCGGCCCTCATGCTGTTTGCCATCATTGCCACAGTCAGATTGAGGCCACATTCGGGTCAAGATCGCTTGCTATGTGGGACAGTCAGATATTATGAAAAATTATGTACCCTCAAAGACATCATCAAATCATCATATGAAACTTAATGATGACATGATTCATGTCAGCACACAACTCATTCATGGCTTCCAACATGCATTGTTGCATGAATATATTATTTATTTATTTATTTATTTATTTATTTATTTATTTATTTATTTATTTATTTATTTATTTATTTATTTATTTATTCTCTTTTCATGGTAATGAAACATGAAGTGCTACAACAACAATCCTCAAACACAACAAAAATACATTCCATGACAAGAAGAACAGGAGTAGGATGAAGAAAAAAAAAAAATCTTATAAACTCCTACCCCATTCTTATATATATATATATGTATGTATATACATACATACATACACACACATTTAAACAATAATAAACAAACAAAAAACAACAATGATGCGATAATGACAACTTCCAAAACATAAACAACGACGAAACCATCGTTGTTATAATTTTAACAATTTTTACATTCATCTTTGTACAGATTAAATATCTTCTGTTTATACTGATATTTACATTGAAGAATATTTGAACAACATTTTAATTCATTTTCTAGATAATTAAATTTTTTCACACCAGAAACTGAAACACACATTTGTTTGAGGGTATTGCCAGCAAAAGGTTGTTTAAAATCATTATTTAAAAATTCTCACTATTTAAAGTAAAAAGGGTTTGCAATCCATGCGGTAATAGGCTGTGTTTTGCTTTATATACAACTGATATAGTTTGTAAAGAAACCAAATATTATGCAGCTGAATTAATGTACTATTTCGATTTGAATATTTTTGATTGTCATTTGAACAAAAAATGTTTTGAGCAAAACACAAATGGTAATTGAAAACACTTGCAATTGCTGAAAGATAAATAAGTTAACAAGTCAAGGGTCATGAGCCCAACTAAAGCAAACACTGATCACCATCATGGTGACTTCAAACGAAACATTTTCAACAATTAAACCTCTGTTTATCTCATTAAGAACTTTTGTAGATGTTTAAAAGAAATAAAGTCAAGTTAGCGATACGTGAAGCTGTTAATACTGTTTTTGGAGTTGTTTAATACTTCTCTGCTGAGATCTTGAGAGATTTCATGTTTGACTTACACTCACAACCTTAGATAAAAAACAAAAATCAACAACCAACTGAAGAAAAACTTCAGTGGATTTTTGTTTTTTATCTAAGGCTGTGAGTGTAAGTCAGTTTTTGTTCTTGTTGTTTCTCTTTCCTTTATTGATTCTGCTTGTTAAAGGCAGGCATTCAGATGTTTTGGGAACACCATACTAATCTTTAAATTACATTCTATTAACATTAAGGGAACTGGACATTTTTATGCTCTTGGAGTATTACGAATAGCATTATTATAAAGTTAAGTTGCTAGTAAAGAATGTTTTAGGAACATTATACTAACCAAAAGAGAAAAAAAAAAACAAAAAATGTTACATTAACATCAAGCAAACTAGACACTTTAACGTTTCCATAATCAAAACTGAATGTTTGGAAAATTTTCTATAACAAAAAATTGTACGCTTTATTTGATATGACAGTTTGAAGTGAGACAGGATACATTTGGAAACGAGAGCAAGCAAAGTGGACACCATGAGTAAAAAGCCTGAAGGAAACTAAAGTCTTGTTTATTCAAAAAAAAAATATGCTGAAGTGCAGTTTCACATCCTGATACAAAGATTCTTAAAAAACCTCAATATATCTGACTGAATTATGAAATAATAGATGGTTTAAACGGCCCTGCCAGTGGAAAGAATATATTTAATAAGTGCAAATCTGTCTGAAGATAATTCATAAAATAATAAAAGTTTGTCAAATGTATTATATCCCAGAACAAACACCTACTTTTTGTTTGGTATATATTTAGTAATATAATGTATATACTTATAATATACTTCTTTTAATACAAAAAAGCAAGCTTCCTCATTTTTTGGTTTTAAATACTGCTGTTGTCGCCTGATTGCATGCCTTCTCTGATCTTCTCTTATCAATGTTCTTGAGCACCGGAGAACCTCACAAAAAATAACCATATTCTGAGGTAATTTTTTTAAAGATTAAAATGGGTAAAATGTCTTATTTTTTATTTATTATCAAATGGAAGATTTGAAGATATAAATCTTGGAAGATTTAGTAAAACACTTTTCTCATTGTCTTTCATCATCTGTTCTTCACTAGATCTACTAGATCATCTGAGGGATTGAACTGAATCAAGATGCTGCTGATCACTGAAGCTCTTCTTCTCATTTTAGCTGCTCTAGGACAGGTAAGCTTGTGTTCTCGTATGAATATTACAGACATGAATACTGAGGATGTGATCATTATGATTCCTGTTGCTGCAGGATCTCAGAGCTGCTTCTGCTGCTGTTGGAGGACAGATATTTCCACTGGATATGGCACCGGATTCTGTTGATGACCCATATATGGGCTGTAAAGGGAGAATGGCAGAACTGGTGAAGACAAAATATCTAGAGAAGGAAATCAAAAACTCAGCCGAATTTAAAAAAGCTTGGCAAGAAGGAGAAAATAATGTGACAGCACCAGAAGATAAATTGACAAGGAATCATTCTATCGGCATTTATGTGTACACTAACCTTAATTCTAGCATATATAGCGATTTTAATATGGCTGTTCATAATGGTAAACAAGCACCCACAAATAAGACATTCAAATGGTATTCACTTCACTTTTTGTTAACAGATGCCATACAGATATTGACTAAAACACAAAAGAAATGCAAGTCAACATATCGTGGTACAAAAACTGAATTTTATAAGAATGTCACAGGCACAGAGGTTCGTTTCGGCTCATTTGTTTCATCCTCTCTTGATCGTAAAGTAGCACAGAGTTTTGGAAAAAAATCTTGTTTTGAAATCAAAACTTGCAAAGGTGCTAATGTGGTCAAATATTCAAAGTATCCTAAACAGAAAGAAGTGCTGATTCCTCCATATGAGAAGTTTAAAGTCACTGCTGTCAAGACAAGAAAATACCAGAAAAATCTCTGGTGTGAGACTGTGTACAAGTTGGAAAGCTCTGGAACAAGAAATGGCCTGAACTGTGCAGTGGCTTTCGATAAATCAACAATATCTAAATGCAGATGCTCAAAAGGCGTTTGCACGATATATGCAGTATTACAGTAAAGCTACTTTAAATCAATCTGTATTGTATAAAGCACTGTATAAAGGTGTCAATACTGACAAAGAAATGTATATAGTGCCTGAATTCATTTGAGCTGCTGGTTGAGTAGAGAAATTCACACTAGGAAGAAACCATCAGTTCTTGTATTCTCTGGGATTTGACCCCCTAACAAGCCTTGCTGTATTGCTTTAGCTAAAATGATACTTCAAAATGCATGCTGAGTCTTTTTAATGTACATGCTTACTTCCCTTCACTTAATTAAACATGAATATTTGTTTGTTCTATGTCAGAAATTATTTGTGCATGCAACTGTGACATTTACATTTATGCATTGCATTTTAACATAAATGAAGGATTAAATTATGTATTGATAATTGTTTTTCTATTACTGTAATGTTATGTTGTGTGTTGTATTGTCTTCACAACACTCTTAAAAATAATGATTCTTTGGTGGGGTGTATGGTTCCATGAAGAACCGTTAATATCCAAAGAACCCTTCCATTGCACAAAAGGTTCTTTATAGTGTAGAAAGGTTCTTTAGACTATAAAATGGTTAGAAAAAAAATGGTTCTTTAAAGAACCTTTCAAAAAACAGTTCTTCAGGGCATCGCTGTGAAAACGAGAAGGTCCTCACTGCAGAATACAAGATCCAGGGGGCCGTGGTTGGATCCAGATCCGACTCCTCCCACTTTATATGCCGCGGTTCGTCAGGTGAACCAGCATTGCCATTTTTGCAGTTGCAGCCGTAGTCGGTGGTTGACGGTTGACCGTGGTTGCTGTTTTATCAATGTAAGTCTACATTTGATATAAGTCATTTTTATAACGCCAAGCCATGTTTAGCTAGTCAGCTAGTCGGGAGTCTTTTTTTCTGACAGGAAAGTGTATTTTCTGAAGTATTTTTATCACTTAAATTGCATTCATGACTTTGAAAAAGTAGTAAAAATGACAAAAAATATATATTCTGACAGGAATTTAGTCAGGGGAGTGTTTTTTTCTGTCAGGAAAGTGTAGACTTGAAAGGATGAATGAGTGATTTATCGGTTTGTTTTTTGGAGGGGGGTGTTTGTTTTTCCTTTTCTTATGTTTCGTTTTAAGTTTCCCTACTGTATTCAATGTCTGTTTTACCTTGTGTGTTAATAAAAAAATATTATGCATTTTGCATGCATTTATGTGAGTGAGATGCTCTTATTATTTTATATAAATTAAGTCAGATGCCCATGTGAAATAATTTATGTATAAAATTACAGTGGACAACCAGACTGCTGCAATACTTTAGTCACAAATATTTTTATAATATGCATAATCAGTGGTGGAAAAAGCACACATTTTCTACTTCAAGCAGAAAGGGTACTTGATTTAATATTACGCCAATGTATATGTAGAAGTGCCTATTTATTAATCTACTTAAGTCAAGGTGCATGTGAACTACTGCAAGTGGTAAAGGATCAGCCAATCAAAAAATACATATCCTTTTAAGAAATATGTATTTTGCATGTAACAAGGAACTACGGTCTTTTCAGGAAAGGAAAAGGGTACGATTTTTTTATGTTTTGCAATAAAAGCAAACGTTTCTCCACATGAAAATATTCTAATACAATACTTGGTTATTGCCCAGCAGTGTGCGTAATTATAGGTGAATATTAACACAAATTTACATACTACAGTGTTTGTAACTAACCATTTTAGACTTTATTAAAATGATTGTTTTTCCGTCCAAAGAATAGCTTTATTTAGTACCGACTCGATGCGGAAAGCGCTAGAGCAATATATATCTATGGCAACAACACTAGTAATTACGATGCGGAATCTGTCGACCAATCAAAATGCAGTGGGAGGAGTTCTGGTTCTAGCGCCGCCCCCCGGATCTAGATCCAACTCCACCCCCTGGATCTCGTATTCTGCAGTGAGGGGCTATTGGTGAAAACCCCTTTTTGGTTCTTCCTGGCACCTTTATTTTTAAGAGTGAAGTAAGTTAGATATAAGCGAATGACATTGTTGTGAAGCAGTAATTTCCATTGTTTTTGCATTACTTCATGTTGAATTTGTGCTGGTCAGATGAAGATTATTCAATGATTTCAATAAATGCTGATTTATTGAATTCATTGAATCACTTGGTCTCCTGAATTCCGTCTTCATCATGGCCAGTTAGTTGGAAAGAGTTAAGCCGGGTTCACGCTGTATGATTTTAGCCATGATTTGGCCATCTAAGACAACTTATATGAATCCTAAAAGATTCCTCTGATCCTAGGAAGTCTTTGATTGCTAGTTTGACATGTTCACTGACATCTGATTAATGACCACTGTGATTAAATTTTACCTCTGATGAAATGTTGGCAGTGTCAGAAGATTTGACTTGCAGTCCTTTAGTGTGATGTCTATGACAAGCGTCAAATCAAAAGCCAATAGGAGTGCAGAACCTGATGAACTGAACACAATTAGCTAGACAACAGCAAACCACCACTTGCTCCACTCATCCCAGATAGCAAGCAACCATCACAATAATGTTAAATCAATGTTTTATCACTTTTACATCTGCATTTATTTTTGGAAAATTAATCCAAAAATCAATGGTAATGGCATTGAATCAATGTTACAATGTGATGTTGGTTCAACAACTACAACTGACTTGAAGTCACACAGCCTGAAATCAACTGCAAATAAAAGTGTCAGGAAACGAGAAATAGCAGGCGGCAGGCAGAGGATCCAAATGCAAGAGGACTTTAATGACCCCAAAAAAAAAAAAACAAAGATGTTTTACAAATATCTTTCCCGTGCGGGGCGTGGTGTGATGACATCACCGTTTCACAAAATATTGGGTGTCGTTTTCAGATTTATCCACTCTGGGACCCAGTTTCAAAAAATATCATTTTCATGCTCCCAAAATGCCGGATCCATGTGGATGAAACACTGATAAAGTACAAAATGTATAAGTATACAGCTAAATGCGTCTCCGTGTGGACGGGGCCTAAACAATGACCGACAGAGAATCAGAGAAAACATGGGCTATATATGCACACGGGGAACACTAGCTAAACGAGATAGCAAGGGGTGTGATGAATGGGAACACCTGGAGAGACTAATCAACATGAAAAACTACAAGAACTACAAATACCCCACAGGAAACAGGACACAGAAACAATGCACAGATAAACTTCAACATAAAAGCTGTACTAAAGCTGCATCACTGTCACAATTTGATTCAGCTCCTCCCAACTGGAAGTCGCTTTCAATCAATTAGTGTGCGCAACAAACAGACTGAAAAACTGTTTTCCCCCTCAGCAATAACTTTGTTGAACTCTATTTCCCAGACCAAGTAAAATAAGTTACTGCTCAATAAGTTCAACAAGAACATTTAGTCACTGACAACTAAATGTTTCATCATGACTATCTGAATTAATCATGAACTACAGCAGGAATACATGTTAATAAAGCATGTATCAACACACTGAGTAACTATTACTATGTGTCTAAATAATAATATATAAATGTACATTTCAATCGTTTATTCATCATTAACTTACACTTTCTAAATGATCTTATGAACCACTGACAACTCCTAAATAACTGGTTTGTAAATGATGTAATACTTAATGTATAAATGATAAATTGATCATTAATAAAGTATAAATCAAGAACAAATAATGGTAACACTTTACAATAAGGTTGTATTAGTTCATGTATTAATTAATATTAACTAATAATGAATAATGTTAACTAATACAACCTTATTGTAAAGTGTTACCCAAATAATGTATAGCTGTTTCTGATCATGTCTATTAATGCTTTATAAATGATTAATTTACTATGTACTAATGCTTAACTAATGATTCCTAGCATGCCGTTATTATAAAGTGTCACCCCCTAATCTAAAGTGTAAACTATTCATCTTGTGTAAATGTTTTACACATAATTTGTAGATCTTTCTTACCTGTTACAAAGTATGTGTGTATATACAACACTTTCTGCATTCCCTAATCTAAACTATCAACTATTCATCACTTATATATATGGATATAGCATACCACTTATAATTTATGAACGTATTAACTAATCATTTATAAATGACTATATCAAATAAAATATAAAATGTTAGCATATCACTTATTCATAATTTATGAATGATAAACTAACAACTTACAAAACATGACTATACATTCATAAATTGACTAATAACGTATAAGTGTCTTATAACTGAAAGTTATTATAAAGTGTTACCGTATTGTAATCTTTAATCAAAATAACTCCCGCCCCCCCTCTTGCAGTGATATCTCTTCACCGATGATGCGTTTACTAGCGTGAGGGCGGGGCAACCTGTCACTCACATGAGATCCACCAATAGCAAACCACAACCATCCAATCATTCAATCAATTCCTAATGGATAAAATCAAGTAGCGCCCCAGTAGCCTTTTCACTCGGATATATGTCACAATAGGGAAGAAAAGAGTAATGCAACTTGCATTTCATGGCGACTTTAAAGTGCAGAATCTAACAAAAAATGTTTTTTCTTTTAATGCATTTAATCATGTGGCAAGTCACTGCTGCTATGATGCTTCTTCAGGAAGGGGACATGGCCCAATCACTGTCAGACTCGCCTTCTGATATCTGGAGAGAGTCTCGATCGGCCACATACTGTGTGACATCAGGTAACCCGGATATTATACAGCAGCTCACAGCACTGCGGGAAATGCTCATGTCACATGCCTCATTCCTGTGCAAAAAGGAAGTCACATACAAACTCGTTTCACTATCCAATCAGTTTTACAGATACAATGAAGTCCCATCCATTCTTTCTCCTCTAACATCCTGTTTGACTCAGAAATACACTACAGAGGTAAGCAATGCATGAAATGTGTTTATCAGGATTTTACATTCAATAAGTTTTATTTTCCAAACAATGATTAAAAAACACTCAAATGTATTGATCACCGTTAGTTGATATTAGTTATTGCATGAACTAATGGGACCTTACAGTACAGTGTTACTATTTTTTTATGTTTACACAATTAGGTCACAGTTCATCTTTAGGCATTATATCATGCAGTGTGAAATGAGAAGTGATCTGTATTGTTTGTAAATGTTACCATTCATTTGTCCTCTGGTCGTAATACTCCATATTAGAGCAGGTGCTGAGTCCATTAAATCCACCAACAACAAACAGCTGTCCGTCCATAACCTGGAGTTTGATAATTAAATAACTGTTACTTATATGAAACATGTTCAGTATGCGACCAAATCTGTTGTTTCAGCAGAATCCTCATTAGAAGTCCATATCGCACCTCAATGCCGAAGTTGCTGCGTGGGCTGATCATAGATTTGACATCATGCCAGCTGTCAGTGAGAGGGTTGTAGGCCTCTGCACTTTGCAAACGACTGGCACCATCATATCCACCAACCTTGAAACATAAATGTGCATTTATCTGTTAATATGGCAGCAGCCCCAAAAAGATTTGCACTCATGCATGCACTTTTGAGGAGGCCTATCTATTTTTGTACAGTTGATAATACGTGACACATTTAAACACCTTATTTTGTATTGTCACATCTCTGTACATGCGTGTATAATACTCACAGCATAAACTAGATTCCCATAAGAGATCACACCGACACCACTGCGACGGCTGCTCATGGGCTCGATGAGTGTCCACTGGTTTGTTTCTGGGTTAAAGCTCTCAGCCGTGAAGAGACACTCGATCCCAGTAAAACCACCACAGATATAAACCTGCCAAATGCACACAAATACCATAGAATTAACATACTGATAGAGTCTGGCATGCTCTTAAAGGTGCAGTGTGTGGTATTCATAAGGATCTATTGACAGAAATGCAATATAGTATACATTATTATGTTTTCAGTGGTGTATAAAGAACTTACATAATGAACCGTTATGTGTTTATTTCCTTAGAAAAGCCGTTCTATATCCATACGCCGCAAGTCCCCTTACAGTGAAATCGCTATTTTGTGCCGTCATGTTTCTACAGTAGCCCTAAATGGACAAACTTCTCTACAGAGCGCTAGTCACTCTCTGCTCTCTCCGACGATGGCATTTTTGTCCTATGTCGGCCACCGTAGCTTCGAAAGGGAGCTTTGGGTGATTGCAATTCACAACCTCACCGCTAGATGCCGCTACAATTCACACACTGCACCTTTAAACCATCAAGTTTTTGACTTGGGTGAGTGTTCTTACCCTGCCCTGCAGTGAGGTGGCGCTGGCATCACTCCTCAGTTGGTTCATGGGTGCCAACATTGTCCACTGGTTGGTGTTTGGATCGTAGCGTTCTGTTGTTCTCAGCCGTACTTGTCCATTAATACCACCCATAGCATAAATGAATCCGTCCAGCACAGCGACACTAACGTAACATCGCTGGTCATACATGGGGGCCACCTGGTGTGCAATTCAAAGATAACACAAAACAAAGCAAGCTGGGTATTATTGAAATACTCTGTTATTATTTAATGTACCATGGTATTACCATACTTCACTTAACATTACCAAATACTCTTTGAAGTACCATACAGTGTCTTTGAATACTATATAAATATCATAACCAAGTGGTACCATGGTATCAAAGTACCATCACAGTAATATATTATATATAGTAATATATTTTAGGCAATACCATGGCTGTGTTTCAAATACCAGTGAGTTACATACCCTAACAACATTTCTGATGTTCAAATGTGCACATGACTAGGTAGGTCCATACACAGTCCAAAGTCACAATATTTGTTAGTAGTAAAAGTAAACTAGTTGATACTCGAATAAGCAACATTGCTCACCTCATGCCAAGTATGCGAGATGGGATCGAACCTCCTCACACTGTTGAAATAATTCTCGCCATCAAAGCCACCGATACAGTAGACAAACCCATCGAGGACCACTGTACCACTGTAGGCTCTGGGACGCTCATCCTCTTGAGTCACATTGACCCAACTGTCGGCTCTTGCGTCATATGCCTCAATTGCATTGGTGGGATTGCCTAGGCTCCACCCTCCAATGGCCAATATGATCTCAGATGGCAGACGTGGGCGTGTCAGTTGGTCTGAACCAGTGGGTCCCTCCATGTGGAGGTCAAAAATGGCCCTCATTGCACTGATGAGAATGGCAGAACACGCCTCATTCTCCAACAACAGTGCATTGTTCCTCACATTACTCATGAAGTACTCTAGTGACATCAACCCCATTCGAACCTGAAGCACAGTGAGGGAAGAGAACCAAATGTGGTCTTTATTATCAATATCTGTCTGTGGGGAAATACTTTATGCATAAATAAAAAATAGTTACTTTTTGGTCTAATAAACAGTAAAGCCAAACTATGTTTAACATGATGAATTTGTCTCTGTCTCACCTTTGGCAGAAGCACAGCAATGTGCTCTCTCCGGCTTGCAGGTGAGTGATCAATCCAGCGGAGGATGGCCTCAAAAACCATCTCCTCCTTTTTGACATTCAGCTCATCTTGACCAATCATCTCAAATAGTTGTTCCAGCGAGAGTTTCAGGAACTCGTCAGACACTTGCTGCACCTCCTCAAAGTGCTGTAGAGCGTAGAGCTTTGCTTTGCGGTGGAGATTTGAGCAGGAGTAAAAGTGCCCTGTGAACATGCAGATGCCAATGCAGTTCTGCAGGCCCAAGTTTGCCTCCAGAAACTTGCAGCAAGCATCCAAAAGATCTGAAACTAAAAACTGATCAGCCGCCACCAAGAGCTCTGCCACGTTCTCTTCAGAGATGTGGACATCTCCTCCATATGCGTATTGAATAATTAGAGACATGGTGTCTGAGGAGATTCCTTCAATATCATAGGAATGTTTCTCCATGTTGGTCCATCGTGTGGAGAAGAGATCCCTGTGGAGCAAATGGTATCGATTTCTATAGATGACACTTCTAAATTAGACATTGTACAATGGCAAAGCATGTTCCTGTACGTCCTTACCTAAAGTAAGGGCTGCAGCCACAAAGGATGATCTTGTGAGCTTTAAGCTCTTTGCCACTGACTTTGATGATGACATCTGTGTGCTTGCCCTCTAAACGAACTTTGTCAAACACATTAAAAGATGTCGCAATGAACTTGTGCTCCATGTTTTCTAGCTCAAAGTAAACTCAAACTGATCAAACACTGATTATGTTTTAGTGAAATCTCCAAATGCTCAAAAGAATTCTTGAATGCTTGTGACATCATAGTTGAAGTTCAACATTCTATCTAATTCAAATCCTCACAGCCTTTTAACAGAACATTATCATTAACCCAATAACATTAAATTCATAAAATCCATTGCCAATAAAATATTGAAACTAAAAATTATGAGCCTTTTACGTTTTAATGTGCCTTTAAGCATTTCATGGAATAAAAGCACAAAATACGTTTTTGACAGAAGAACAGGTGATTCCCAGTGTTATTAGGAAAAACTCTACCTCTTTTTTGTTATTCTCAATATACAATAAAAAATCTAGGCCTACCCTTTACGATTTTAGGTTGATATTTCAATAATTTAACAAAACATTTGCATGTGCATGCATGGTTCTCTGGTGTTGGATAATACTCACATGACGTGCAGGTAAGCAAATCAGATATTTCATATTTTTAAGTATGTTTTTATTTTAAAATGATATATTTTCATTTGACATTTTTTATGATTGAATTTTAGTTTTCAACTGCAAAAATATATTTTTTATTATATGGACACATGGGCCCTCATTTATAATATTGAGAAAATTACATTTAAAACTGTCTAAATGAATTCTTAGCAACACATATTACTAATAATAATACAAATAATAATATTTTTTAATATTCATATTAATAATATTTTTTATATATTTATTGTAGGAAATTTACAAAATATCTTCATGGAACATGATCTTTACTTAATATCCAAATGATTTTTGGAATAAAAGGAAAATCAATAATGTTGAGCCATACAATGCATTGTTGGCTATTGTCACATTTATACCTGTGTGACTTATGTCCAGGGTCACATACCCCATTTACCGGTACTTTATTTGTATAACAGTTGTATCTATAAAGTATTAGACAGGACTGTTAAACAGATCAAACTAAATGAAGATGGGGAATGGGAGCATTTAGCGCTCAGGCTGTGGCGTTCTCAAAATACAGGTCACTTCAGAGTTCCTAGGGGCGGTGCAGATGCAACCAGGAAAATGGCCCTATAGGGAACATTTAGATATCTCTGGGAGCCACCCTGGTGGCTAGCTCCTAAAACTACCTGGTGCAAAGGCTGCTAAAGTTGTATTATCATCTATTGTATCTGTGTATTTTCTTATTGTTCTTCTCTCTTTGCCACTGATGGGCAGGACTGTACATTGACATGTTTTAAAATTTGGGACAGTGGCAGTTTCTGAAAAATCATCTGACCAAATTTGGTGTCAATCTTTCAAACCCTCTAGCGCTAGCAACAGTTCATATTTTACTTTGGTTTTAGCTGATGCATTTTTGGAATAAATGGTCTAGAAACCACTTTTAATAGTGTTGCACATACTTGTTCAAACTCGTCCAAGAGATTTCAACAGATCAACCCAAATTTGGGTGAGATGTCCTTCAGACAATAACAGTCGAAAAGATCTTTGTGATATAGTCAGCCGTTCCCATGTGACACAATGAATGAATGATGGTGTAGACTTCATAAAGCAAGTGACGACAAATGTTTGAACTGACATAAAAAATGTCCATGGTGATTTCATAAAAAAAAAAAGCCATATAGCTGGAATTCACCTCACTTTTTGCCATACAGAGTCAGAAGAAAACACAAAATGATTTATTTCACAATTTATTATAGGTTTGCTATCTTGCTAGCTATCTAATTTCCAGGCAGGATTTCTGGATTTATAAGGCAATGTTAAGAAATAGCTTGAACAATGTTTGTTCTTGTAGGAAGAATTTATGATTTTGTGTGTAAAATGAAAAAGAATAATCTAAACATAATTGCTAAAGAAGACTATTTGTTGACTTTACTGAAATTCTTAAAAAACGTGTCCAAATGTTGTCCCAATTTTCCAAACAGAACAAACTAAACTAACAAACTTCATATGAACAAACAATGTTAGACTAAATATACATGCAATGTTTAGTTTACATTGCAACAAGATTACGTGGTCACACATTTGCCTAATATTTAAAGTAATATATTCTCAGAGGGAACGAATCAAAAGTATGAACGTTTTTGAAAATCTTACATGTTTTTGACAGTGTACCGTAATGCATTATTTATCACACACACACCCAGACACACACACACAACACACACCCAGAACACAAGGACATGGATGATTTGCAATGTACAAAAGCTCCCTTCTTCATCTACTTTGAAGAGACATTGTCACCTGGCTGTGAACGACAGACTTTTCTCATCTCCTCTCGCTGTTGCTCCTGAAAAACACGAAAAGGAATCTGACCAGAAGAAACAACAGTACTCTTCAGCAAGTTTGTGCTTCAAGATCAATATAACACTCCTATCAGTGAACATCACTGGTTTAAGAGATCTTTTTTTTAATGTGTAAGATTTTTTTTTATGTTGGTGAAGACCGTTTTAATGTTCAAATCTATGCACATGTTCTTATTGCAGTGATAGATTTAGTATTTGTTAGACGCTGCTGTGTCTTTCATCATCTGTTCTTCACTAGATCATCTGAGGGATTGGACTGAATCAAGATGCTGCTGATCATTGAAGCTCTTCTTCTCATTTTAGCTGCTCTAGGACAGGTAAGCTTGTGTTCTCGTATGAATATTACAGACATGAATACTGAAGATGTGATCATTATGATTCCTGTTGCTGCAGGATCTCAGAGCTGCTTCTGCTGTTGTTGAAGGACAGATATTACCACTGGATATGGCACCGGATTCAGTTGATGACCAATATGACGGCTGTAAAGGGGAAATGGCAGAACTGGTGAAGACAAAATATCTAGAGGAGGAAAGATCTGCCTCAGCTGAATTTAAAAAGACTTGGCGAGAAGCTGAAGAGAATGCAACAGCACCAGAGGATAACTTACAACAGATTCATTCGGTCGCCATTCACGTGTACACCAACAAAGACTCTAAAGTGTACAGTAATTTCACTAGAGCCACTCGTACTGACAAACAAAAGTACAAAGAGGGGACTTTCAGATGGTATTCACTTCACTTTCTGATAACAGAGGCGATACAGATTCTGAAGAAAACACAAAACAGATGCTATTCAACTTATCGTGGTACAAACGTTAAATTTGATGTCCAGAACAAAGAGGTTCGTCTGAGCTCATTTTCATCCTCCTCTCTTGATCGGAAAGTAATACAGGGTTTTGGAAATACATCTTGTTTTGAAATCTACACTTGTGAAGGTGCTAATTTGACCAAATATTCAAAGTATCCTGATGAGAGAGAAGTGCTGATTCCTCCATATGAGACGTTTAAAGTCACTGCTGTCCTAAACAGAGCAGATCAGCCAGATCTCTGGTGTGAAACTGTGTTTGTGTTGAATAGCACTGGAACAACAAGTGGCCTGAGTTGTGCATTGTTTAACAGTGGAAACCATGCTACTTTCTTTAACGTTTTACTAATTTTGACATTATTATTTTGCCAAGTGTTTACCTGCTAACCAGTTAATCATATATGTTTCTCATTTTTTGAAGTGCTTGTCATGCTTAATTAAAGGGACAGTTTGATAATAGTGATAGAAAATATGTTTTTCTAAACGTTTTTTTCTCAAATGTGTTTGTATTTATTTATTTTTTTACATTTTACACCTTTTACAACATTTTTACATTTTACAACATGTGGTCTTGTTTCATGAACATTGTAATGTTACAACCTGCCCTAAAGGTGGGGGACTCAAGCAAGAGGCATGTTAGAACAAGCTTATGTGACAGTTTAAAAGTTCATCTGAACTAAACTTTTTTAATAAAAAAAAGATAAATTAAAATATTGTTTAAATAAAAGGCATTTATTCACTTACTCATCTGGGTACATGGGCATGAATAAACAACAAAAAACAAAGTCAGCAAAAACAATGCAGATAAATAAATGAAGACACACACACACACACACACACACACACACACACCTCAGAAGTTTCTGAGTTCACATTCATTTTGGTTACGGGAACATTAACATTTTCTTTGTTGTTTTTTTAAAGGTTGTGTTCCTGAAACATTCTTTCAACTCAACGTTTAAGTGTGGTGCATTCTTATAAAGTTTTTAGCAGGAAGTTCCCATGCGGGCATTTGATGTGGACAACTCCAAAAACAGCATTACCAGCTTCACTTTTTACTAACCCGTTTGACTTTATTTCTGTCATATGTCTACTGAAGCCCTTATTGGAAATCACAGAGGTTTAGAAGTTTAAAGTCACCATTATGGTGATCAGTGTTTGCTTTAGTCAGTTTATTTTTGTTAGTTTTTCTCTGGCTCCTATAACTGTGTGTTTATAAGACACCTTCATTATGTTGAAAAAGCCAGAAGGTTTTTGAAAACACATTATGTTCAATTCATGAGTCTAATTAATTGAATTGTGTAGTAACCACTTTGAAATTAAAAAAAAAAAAATTGTTCTGTCGCTCTCAGATCACCTCAACATATATTACATGTGATCTATAGATAGTAATCATACTTATAGAACACATGAAGCCAGCGTCCACTTACGCTCCTGACTATCAATTAAAACATTTTATTTGGTCTAGAAACCACTTTTAAAAATTGAGTTGAAAACATACCATGAAAAACTCTTCCTACAGCTTTCATTAAATCATCTCAATTTGGGTCAAATGGCTTTCAGACAATACTGATCAAGCATATGTTAAAATAGTGGTGATATAGTCAACCATTCCCATGTAACACAATGAAGAAATGAATGAATATGTGGACTTCATACAGGAAATGGGGTCATATGTTTGTAATGGTTTGATGCATTGACATGAGGACCAGAGTGTATTTGTACAGTGTGGTTACAGCGCCACCTACTGGTCATTGTCTGACATTAATTTTAACTCATGGCCAAATACCTTTATAAGATCAAGACACAAGTGTACAAACGTGCAACATTATGCTGTTATAGTGCCTTGTTTGGGTGCCATCACTTGCAGTAACATTTGTGCGAGAAAAAAAAGGCAAAAGCAAAGAAGTTAAAGCAATCAGCAATATATGTTAATCTAAAACAATCTAATATAAGTTTAGGTTTATTATACAGAAAATGTACTCCATTAAACTAGCTCTAAAGCATATATATATATATATATATATATATATATATATATATATATATATATATATATATATATATATATATATAGTATGGAAAGTATTCAGATCCCCTTACATTTTTCACTCTTTGTTATATTGCAGCCATTTGCTAAAATCATTTATTTATTTATTTTCATTAATGTACACACAGCATCCCATATTGACAGAAAAACACAGAATTGTTGACATTTTTGCAGATTTATTAAAAAAGAAGCACTGAAATATCACATGGTCCTAAGTATTCAGACCCTTTGCTCAGTATTTAGTAGAAGCACCCTTTTGATTAAATACAGCCATGAGTCTTTTTGGGAAAGATACAACATATTTTTCACACCTGGATTTGGGGATCCTCTGCCATTTCTTCTTGCAGATCCTCTCCAGTTCTGTCAGGTTGGATGGTAAACGTTGGTGGACAGCTATTTTCAGGTCTCTCCAGAGATGCTCAATAGGGTTTAAGTCAGGGCTCTGGCTGGGCCATTCAAGAACAGTCACGGAGTTGTTGTGAAGCCACTCCTTCGTTATTTTAGCTGTGTGCTTAGGGTCATTTTCTTGTTGGAAGGTGAACCATCGGCCCAGTCTGAGGTCTTGAGCATTCTGGAGAAGGTTTTCGTTCAGGTAACCCCCTATACTTGGCCGCATTCATCTTTCTCTCGATTGCAACCAGTCGTCCTGTCCCTGCAGCTGAGAAACACCCCCACAGCATGATGCTGCCACCACCATGCTTCACTGTTGGGACTGTATTGGACATGTGATGCGCAGTGTCTGGTTTTCTCCACACATACCGCTTAGAATTAAGGCCAAAAAGTTGTATCTTGGTCATTCAACCTGTATATGCTGCCACTGAGCCAAATTATGAAAAAGAACAAAATTGCTTACCACAGCTATGCTGACGACACCCAGATCTACTTAGCACTATCACCTAATGACTATAGCCCCATTGACTGTGCAAATGCATTGATGAAGTTAACAGTTGGATGAGCAAAAACAAAACAATTTTACATTTGAAATTATTACATTTGGAAACAAAGATGAAATTCTCAAGGTGAACACATTCTTGAGGCTAAAGGTCTAATAACAAAAAATAAAGACAGGAATCTTGGTGTGATTTTGGAGTCAGACCTGAGTTTCAATATTCATGTCAAAGCAATAACTAAATCATCTTACTATCATCTGAAAAATATTGCAAGAATCAGATGCTTTGTTTCCAGGCAAGGACTATTCCAGGGTGGACTATTGTAATGGTCTTCTCACCAGAGTGTGTGTATATATATACTTTTGTTGTTGTTATATAATTTTTATTATATTTACTTATATTTTATTATTTAATTATATATAATTTCTTGTATATCATTTCTTGAAGAGCTTAAAGTGGAAAAAATAGGTGCTGCTGGACTACTTCCCCAATTTCCATATTGGCAATGACACCACAAAAAAAGAAAAACAGTGAATGTTGATTTAACGCTGAAAACTGATTGATGGCTGAAACCTTCCAACTAAAAATAGACGTTTCTTTGCTATCTGGGCACTACTGGCCAGACAGGTTTTATTAACTTCAGTTTTTGGTCTGCCGGTTGATCACATTATTCTTGTCAGTTATTTCAAACATTTAATCCTATCAGCCAAGCTAAACATTTTACATGGTCTAGATTAGGAGTGTCCAAACTCAGACCTGGAGGGTCACTATCCTGAACTCTGCAGGACAGTGACCCACCAGGAGCAAGACTGGACATCCCTGCTTTAGATCAATAAGATCATCAGCTATCTATAGATCTCACATCAGTAAATATTATAGATTTTTTAGAACACAATATGTAATATTGATCCAAAAAGAATTTGACCTTTCCATAGATTTTTTTTTTTTTACAGATTTATTTTCCTTTGTACTTCCTAGCCTACTACTACCTGCTCAGACACAGCAATGATAAATAGTACTGCCTAATAAGTCATTTCTCAAAGGGACAGTTCACCCAAAAATGAAAATGTTACCCCCAGGGCATCCAAGATGTAGGTGTGTTTGTTTCTTCAGTAGAACACAAATGAAGATTTTTAACTCCAACCGTTGCAGTCTGTCAGTCATATAATGCATGTTGTCACAGTTGAGAATATGAGAGCTATGAGAGCAACAAATAAATAAACATACACAAATGAATCCATATTAAACCCTACGGCTCGTGACAACACATTGATGTACACGAAACAATCGGTTTGTGTGAGGAACCGATCAGTATTTATACATATTTTTTACCTCTAATACAACACTATGTACATTAGCGGTCACTGCATGACTTCCAGTAAGTGACGTCAAAATACATGAAGATATATTTCTTCATTTCAGTCGATACGATTTAATTCCGATATTGATATGAACTATATAAAAGCCTCAAAAAAACTGCCAAGAACGTCTACAACGGATGTCTGTACCTACTGTAACACAGTTCAGAGTGGGTGAGGAAGAAGACGAGGGGTCGGCGTGTCTGGGACTCGTAAGGTTCTCTTTATTTGTAACTCAGTAAGCAAAACAGGGTGCACATCGCACTCAAACATAAACTCAATACACAGGTTTCTCTCTGCTTCAATCGTCGGTTTTTAACAGTTCCTCTCTGTTTCAGCACCCCGAGTCCCAGAGCCGTAGTGGTTCTCTCTCCTTGATCCTCCTTTCCTGCAGGCTTTTATCCTGTCTCTCCATGCCAATTACTGCAACAAGAGACAGGTGTTCGTCATTTGCACTTGACCTACTTACGTGCCGTTCGTCCTCTGACTCTCTCCCCGTCACAGACTTCGCTAAACCACGCCCCTCGCCACATACCCCCACCGCCCGACTCAGGCCGGGAGCCATCCGCCTGCAGCCTCCCCATTCCTGGAAAGGAAGTCAGCCACAGCCATCTGAGCACCCGGCCTGTGGACCACCTTGAATTTAAATGGTTGTAAAGCTAGATACCAACGGGTGATCCGCTGGTATCTTTCATCTGGAGCCACTGCAGAGGGGCGTGGTCCGAACAGAGGGTGAACTCCCTCCCCAAGAGATAGTACCGGAGGGTAAGAACGGCCCACCGGATTGCCAAGCACTCCTTTCTATGGTGCTGTACATCGCCTCTCTCTTAGAGAGCTTGCGACTGATGTACAGCACCGGCCGCTCCTCCCCCTCCCTCTCCTGGGTCAGGACCGCGCCCAGCCCCCTGTCCGACGCGTCCGTCTGTAACATAAAAGGGAGAGAAAAATCAGGTGATTGTAAAAGCGGCCCGCCACATAGAGCAGCCTTCACCTGGGTAAAAGCCTGCTGGCACAGCTCTGACCACTGGACCGGATCTGGTGCTTCCTTTTTAGTGAGGTCAGTCAGCGGGCTGGTGAGGTCCGAATAATTAGGAACAAACCTCCTATAATATCCCGCCAGCCCCAGGAACTGCCTCACCTCCTTCTTGGTCTTGGGTCTTGGGCAGGTTGCAACTGCTGCTGTCTTGTCAATTTGCGGACGCACCTGTCCATGACCCAAGTGGAAACCCAGATACCTGACCTCCACGCGCCCAATCGCACACTTCTTCGGGTTGGCCGTTAGCCCGGCCACCCTCAGCGACCTCAGGACGGCGCGCACATGCTCCATATGCCGCTGCCAGTCATTGCTATAGATGATAATATCATCCAAGTAAGCAGCATATGCAGTGTGTCAAGAATTTTATCCATGAGGCGCTGAAACGTGGCCGGAGCCCCGAACAACCCGAATGGAAGCGTAACAAATTGGTGTAATCCAAACGGCGTCGTAAAGGCTGTCTTTTCTTTAGATAAAGGCGTTAAGGGGATCTGCCAATATCCCTTTGTTAAATCCAGTGTCGAATAAAAGCGAGCTGCACCCAGCCGATCGAGCAACTCGTCAACCCTTGGCATTGGATATGCGTCGAATTTCGACACAGCGTTCACCTTGCGATAATCCACACAGAACCGGACCGAGCCGTCCGTTTTAGGGACTAAAACTATCGGGCTGGCCCAGTCACTGTAGGATTCTTCTATTACTCCCATATCCAACATCGCCTCTAATTCTTCCTGAACCACTTTTTTCTTGTGTTCAGGTAACCTATACGGCCGACTGCGAATTACCACACCGGGCTCGGTCTCGATATGGTGCTGAAATGAGGTCTGGCCTCGGACCGGGCAGGGGCGAGAACACATCCAAAAATCTCTTGCAACTGGCTATGTCAGTGAGCTGCAACGCATGCAGAGGTGATGGTCTCCTCACCGGCATATATATATATATATATATATATATATATATATATATATATATATATATATATATATATATATATATATATATCCAGAGTGAGATGTACCTTTGTGTTCACCTCTGGCCCGAGATCCTCCTCCCCACTCACCGCCGTTGCCAGCATCACTGACTCCGCCTCGCTCCACTTTTTAAGGAGGTTGAGGTGGTATATTTGATGTGCTCCGTTCCTATCCGATCGAATTACCTCATAATCAAGATCTCCTACTCGTCGTGTGACCACGAAGGGTCCTTGCCACTTGGCGAGTAATTTTGAGCTAGAAGTTGGGAGTAATATCAGCACTTTATCTCCCGGTGCAAAATTGCGCAGTTTAGTTCCCCTGTTGTATAGCCGGCTTTGTTTGTCCTGAGCCTGTAACAAATTCTCCATAGAGAGCCGCCCAAGGTGTGGAGTTTTGTTCTCAGGTCCATGACATACTGAATTTCGTTCTTGCCTTGCGAAGGTCCGTCCTCCCAAGCTTCTCTCAGAACGTCTAATACCCCACGGGGCTGACGTCCGTAGAGAAGCTCGAACGGGGAAAACCCGGTGGAGGCTTGCGGGACCTCACGTACAGCAAACAACAGGGTTCCAACCATTATATATATATATATATATATATATATATATATATATATATATATATATATATATATATATATATATATATACCATCTGTTTGTGGGTGATAGACGCTGGTGCGAACCGATTTAATGCCCAATAATTCGTAAAGTTCGCGTAATGTACGTGACATAAATGCCGTGCCCTGATCAGTGAGGATCTCTTTCGATCCCCACTGAGATTAACGAAACAATGCGTCCGCAACACTCTTTGCCGAAATGCTGCGGAGGGCAATTGCTTCGGGGTATCGTGTTGCATAATCCACCAGGACTAATGCAAAACGATGCCCTCTGGCTGATCGCTCTAATGGTCCGATGAGGTCCATGCCAATTCTTTCGAAGGGGGCCTGCATAAGCGGTAACGGGCGCAAAGGCGCTTTTGAAAGGGCCGGTGGGTTTACCAGCTGACATTCACGACAAGCCGCGCACCATCTGCGCACATTCTCGTGGATGCCCGGCCAAAAGAACCGGACCATTAGACGATTAAGTGTTGCCGCCTGCCCTAGATGCCCTGCCATCGGATTACAATGAGCCGCCTGGAAAAGCATTTCCCGGCGGCTGCTCGGAACTAATAACTGGGTTGTATCCTGCTTTGTTTGAGCGTCTTGGATCACTCGATACAACCTATCTTTTATTATGGCAAAATAAGGATACGAAATTGGTTGGTCAGGGCCGAGAAACTGTCCGTCGATCGAGCGGACCTGAGCAAAAGCATTTTTTAATGACTCATCTTGGGACTGTTCCAGAGGAAAGTCATCGCGTTCGGTGAGGTTCAGCCTCTCCACAACGCTCGGTTCCTCTGCATCAGTCCCCAGCGGTCCCGGCTCAGTTTCTCCTACCTGCACAACCGCTCTCTCTCCCGCCTGCTCTCTCCCAAGAGACATCCGTGCATAGATATCCCAATAAATTACTAAACGCTGGCCAATTTGTTCCCAAAATTAGCGGATGTCTGAGGTGTGGACTAACCGCCACCTCCACACTATGCTTTTGTCCCGAAATTGAATGACAGCAGTCACCAATGGGTAATTCACCACATCCCCGTGCACACACCGTACCTTAACCACGCGGCTCTTATCCAATGCCAACGGCTGTATCAGGCTTTGATGAATTGAGGTTTGGTTACACCTGAATCCACCAAAGCCGGATAGGTACCCTGGATACTCACTGGTATCTGGTACAGCCCGCTCGATCAGGGGCAGCCCGTGGCGCATCGGGATCGGATCAGCGCCCCCACTTCCATGACCGGACACCGATCTATAAAGTGACCTGGATCCCCGCACCGCCAACAGGCCGGCCCAGACTTCCCCGCCGCCCCAGTGGCTGTAAGGGGGTCAAGGAATTGGCGTGGAGAGAGGGGTTACAGGATCAGATGGCCGTTCCTGTCGGCCCGCTCCGCCCCTCTAGGCGGCGCTGGGGACTCCAGAATCGGTCCGGGAACCCCGGGTCTTCCCGACCTGCCCCGGGCAGGAAACTCCCCTGGTGCGAGGGTACTGGCCTGTAAGGAGGAGGAGAGAGAGAAGAAGGGGAAGGGAGAGAGAGAGACAGATGGTAGGGATTCGCCGACCCCTGGGCACGCCACCATTTGGTCCTCCGCCAGCTGGATGGCCTGGTCCAACGACGCCGGCGGTGGCACTGGACCACTGCGCGGTTTTCTTCGCAACGCGCAATAAACTGCTCCAGCACCACCTGATCCACGATGTTGTTGGCGTCGTTTAGGTCCGGCATCAGCCATCTGCGGCAGGCGTCCCGGAGCTGTTGGGCCATCACAAATGGTCGGCTATTCTCCCCCAGGGTCAGCGACCGGAAGCGCTGACGATGCTGTTCGGGGGAGAGACCGACACGTTGAAGGATGGCCGCCGTGGTCGTCATAAACCAGGAGGTTCTGGACTGGCAACTGCTGTGCTGCTATCTGCGCCTCTCCCGATAACAACGGAACGAGGCGCATCGGCCAGTCCCGACGTGGCCACCCCCCTGCCTCAGCGGACCTCTCAAAGAGATCCAGAAACGCTTCTGGATCGTCGTGCGGTCCCATCTTGCTGATATATAACTATTATGCAGTGTTGTTGTGCTGCTGTTGAAATTACATCTACATTTTGGATTTTAAAAGTACACAATATATATATATATATATACACACACAGACATAAATACATACATACATACATACATACATACATATACATATATATATATATATATATATATATATATATATATATATATATATATATATATATATATATATCCTGACGGGACTGCATGGCGGCAGCTGTCTTCTTCCTCCCGGTTTCGCACCAATGTAACACAGTTCAGAGTGGGTGAGGAAGTTGGTCTCTTTATTTGTAACTCAGTAAGCAAAACAGGGTGCACATCGCACTCAAACATAAACTCAATACACAGGTTTCTCTCTGCTTCAATCGGTTTTAACAGTTCCTCTCTGTTTCAGCACCCCGAGTCCCAGAGCCGTAGTGGTTCTCTCTCCCTTGATCCTCCTTTCCTGCAGGCTTTTATCCTGTCTCTCCACGCCAATTACTGCAACAAGAGACAGGTGTTCGTCATTTGCACTTGACCTGCTTACGTGCCGCTCGTCCTCTGACTCTCTCTCCCGTCACAGACTTGGCTAAACCACGCCCCTCGCCACACCTACAAACTTCAGAAAAATGTATTTGCCAAGTCTATGAAACCACCTCCTATAAAACTATAGTATTTTAGGAATAAAAACATTACAAATAAATTAATGTTCACCTTTTATTTGTATTTAGCCTTTATACAAACAAGAAATGTGAAATCACCATCAAAAAAGACTCTCACTTATTATTAATATTAAAATCTTTAAACTTTAAACTATTACGTAGTGATTGTATTATTCTTAATATAGATTAAAAACAAAGTGCTTCAGTCTGGATAAAGAATATGAAAAGTGCTCAGATTTGCTGAAAACACAATCTTCATCTTCTGACTTTCAGAATATTCTATCGGGTGGAACTGCTTAAGATGGTGGAACAGATTTGATGTGTTCCTAATGTTAGTGGGCACCAGGGGTGTAAACTGGACGGTTCATCGCGAATTGTAACTGCAGTTACTCCAGCTGGTGGTGATGTCACGTGCATACTCTCAATACAGAATGGCACAAAACACGTATGTGCATCCCGTGTGCAAAATGATGCGCTTGAAGCAACACAGAATCACAGCACAAGGTGCATAAAGTCCCACTGAACCAGAAGTAGCAAGTGAGTTTTCCTCAGTGCTGTGACGTATTTCCAAGTGAAACGGAATATTGAATAGCGGGCATGGTTTTACTTCAGCGCTCCTCCTGTCCATATCTCACTCATAGTAGACTGACGGCTGGAGGGGAGTGGTTACGCATTTTTAAACCTAGGCTGTCAAACTGACATTATCTGAGAGGGAACGCTGTTTCCAGACCGGAAGTAACTTTTCAGATTTTGATTAAAGATTATCGCAACAAACTATTTTTTTTCTGTGTATTAACTTGCACGGATTAATTGTTCACCCTAAGACCAGTAATATGTGCTAACAAGGTAAATAGGGTCAATTTTTATTTCATGATGACTTTAGCAGTTATACATTTCCATGTGAAGAAATTCGTAGAGCTCTATTCTCCTTATATGCAAAACGCCTAGGTTACGTCTGTAACCTCGGTTCCCTGAAGAGGGAACGAGCATTGCATCGAATGACACTAGGGGAACGCTCTGCATGATGACGTCATGAAGCACATGTGAAATCAGTCCAATAGGGTACGGAGACGTCAGCGGCGGGTGACGTCACGGACCAGGAAGTATAAAGCCTGCCCAAACAAAGCCGCGCTAGCTTCGAAAGTCTAAAGTAGCCGCTCTGACAGGCGCGTAGGAGGTGTAGCAGGGCGATGCAACGCTTGTTCCCTCTTCAGGGAACCGAGGTTACAGGCGTAACCTAGGCGTTCCCTTTCAAGGGAACTCCCGTTGCAGCGAATGACACTAGGGGAACGTCTATACCAACGCCACCATAACGAGAAGTGCCTGTCCCCTGTGAAATAGCACACTAGGACGAGAGCACTGACGACCCTGGAGTCGGCCCCACATCTAGAGCGTGTAACCTCACAAATATGTGCGGTGAGGACCAGCCTGCCGCATCACAAATGTCTTGCAGAGCCACTCCTGCCATGAAGGCCTTAGATGCCGCCATGCTCCTAGTAGAATGCGACCGGACAGCCATCGGTGAGGGCTGACCAACCGACTCATAAGCAAGTGCAATGGTCTCAACTACCCACTTGCTCATCCTTTGCTTTGACGCCGCGGCCCCTTTTCCAGGGGCCCCCGAAACACACAAACAGTTGTTCAGCCTTACACCACAGGGCAGTTCTGTGGACGTAAGTGTCTAACGCCCTGACTGGGCAAAGCAAATTACTCCTTTCCTGATCCGCATCGATGAACGGTGGAGGACAGAAGGCTTGTAGCACAATGGATTTAGCTACGTTAGTAGGCACCTTGTGTCAGGATTCCTGGGTGATCGACAGTGTTGTGTGTGTGTACTTAATTAATTACCTGTCGGTGGTGGTTCCTCACGGGTACACTAGCTCCTCCCACTCGTTTCGGTAATTGTTCACCTGTTGTCTCATCAGCTGTTTCTTTAAATGGCACTTTGTCCTGTCTCTCGTCGCGTGCTCATTGTCTTGGTTGGTTTCAGTCTTGCTGTCCTGTTCAGTCAGTAGTCTTGTTCTCTCTCTCCAGCTCGTCTCGGATTCCTGCCGCTAGCCCTGGATCCTTGTCTGTGTCCGTTATTCACACGCCTGTGGATTATCGTGATCTTCCTCGAGTGAACCCTGCTCTGATTCCCGGTTTGACTGGTGCGCTTTGTTTTTAGGCGAGATCCAGTCTTTTCCGGGTCTCGGTGAGCTCCTTTTCTGTAAGACCATTTTCCTTCTGCCTAGTTCTGGGTTATCTGTCGTGAGGATTCTCTCCGGTCTCCGACCAGAGTGGATTACGTCGTTGGACGCAGCGTGTGGTCTCTCTCCTGTGAACGGGGTTCATTTGAACTTTGCCTATCTCTTCTAAAATAAACATTGTGAACTTGCTATTGACTCCGAGATTCATTCTGACACCTTGGGAATATAACCTGGCCTAGGATGAAGGAAGCCCTTAACCATCCCCGGTGCAAACTCCAGGCATGGAGATCTCCAATTCTTTTTAAGGCAGAGATAGCCAGGAGGAACAAAGCTTTAAAAGTTAAAAACTTAGTCGGAACCTCCTCCAGAGGCTCAAAGGGAGCCTGGCATAGGCCCCGCAGGACCGTGGCCAAGTCCCACGTTGGCACCCTAGTGCGTGCTACCGGCCTCAGCCTCAAAGTCCCACGAAGGAAACGAGAAACAAGGGGGCCTTTCCACACAGTCATACCACCCATCGGGCTGTGGTAAGCACCTATGGCCACCACATACACCTTTAGGGTGGATGGGGATAAACCTGCAGTGAATCGCTCCTGCAGGAAGACCAGCACTGTACCAACTATGCAGTGAACTGGATCCAGCTGGCGACTATTACACCACGAAGTAAACACTTTCCACTTCAAATTGTAAAGTTTCCTAGTGGATGGAGCCCTGGATTGAAGAATGGTCTCCACAACCTCCGTTGAAAGACCTGAACTCATGAGCTGGGCCCCCTCAGCAGCCAAGCCCACAGGTTCCACAGCTCGGGCCGGGGGTGAAGAATGGTGCCCCTGGCCTGAGACAGTAGGTCCCTCCTGACAGGTAACTGTAGTGGCAACCGATCGAGGAGATACACTATGTCTGGGAACCACGCTCTACCCGGCCAACACGGGGCAACCAGAATGAGTCGCACTCGGTCCCTGCAAACTATATCCAGCACTCCTGGGAGAAGAGCAACAGGAGGAAACGCGTACCACGGCCCAGTATTATTACTTGTTTATAAATCCCTCAATGACTGAGGACCTCAATACATTGCAGATATGCTGATTAAATACAAACCCAACAGATCACTCAGATCATCAGGATCAAGTCAGTTAGAAATACCTAGAGTTCACTCAAAGCAAGGAGAGTCTGCATTTAGCTATTATGCCAGCCACAGTTGGAACCAGCTTCCAGAAGAGATCAGATGTGCTCCAACAGTAGCCACATTCAAATCAAGACTCAAAACACATCTGTTCAGCTGTGCATTTACTGAATGAGCACTGTGCCACTGTATGTCCGACCTAATCTGATCTATGCATCATCTTTATTATTTTTTTATTTTATTTTTTATCTATATATACTGTAATAATTTTATTCTTTTTAATTATCTTTACAACTGTATATTTCTATTTCTTCTTATTTAAAAAAATTCTCTTTACAACTGTTTTAATTATCCTGTTTTTATTTTTAATTCTTACACGTGGTACTCTTATTTCTTATCACTATTTTAATTTCATTTTCTATGTAAAGCACTTTGAATTGCCATTGTGTATGAAATGTGCTATATAAATAAACTTGCCTTGTCTTTCCTTTCCAGAGCTGACGTGAACGCAGACCCCTTGGTGATTTATGTAGGCCACCACTGACATGTTGTCTGACCGGACTAACACATGATGACCCCTGAGGTCTGAGAGAAAGTTCTTGAGGGCCAGGAATACCGCCATCATCTCCAAGCGATTGATATGCCACGAGACATGATGGTCTCTCCACAGACCCTGAGCCGAGCGGCCGTCTAGGACCGCTCCCCAGCTCGTGAGGGAAGCATCCGCCGTTAGCATCTTGCAGTGACCCGACGCCCCCAAAACGGGACCCTGGGCCAGGAACCACGGTTTCTTCCATATGGCCAGGGCACGTAGGCAACGCCGCGTGACCCTGATCGCATTTAAAAGGGTTGCCCCTCGGGGAAAACCCTCTGGTCCTGAGCCACCACTGTAGGGGCCTCATGTGCAGCAGCCCAAAAGTAATAACATTGGATGCTGCTGCCATTAAGCCCAGAATTCTCTGAAATCCCTTTACCGTGACAGACTGGCCTTGCTTTATCCTCCTGACTGAAGATAGGATGGATTCTATGCGTGCCGGTGACAGGCAAGCCTGCATCAGCCCTGAATCCCATAGCACTCCCAGAAATGTAGTTATCTGCAAAGGAGAGAGAACACTCTTCTTGGCGTTCAACCGTAACCCCAGCTCCTTCATGTGTGCAAGGACGACATCTCAATGCCGACCCGCTAACTGATGTGACTGAGCTAAAATCAACCAATCGTCGATGTAGTTCAAGATGCGAATACCCTGTAGGTGCATGGGCATCAGAGCTGCATCCACGCATTTCGTAAAGGTGTGAGGTGATAAAGCTAGACCGAATGGAAGAACTCTGTACTGGTATGCCTCTCCCCCAAAGGCAAACCTCAGGAACTTCCTGTGATACTGAAGGATGGAAATGTGAAAATATGCGTCTTTTAGGTCTATCGTGACAAACCAGTCCTCGGATCTGATCTGTGGCACTATTTGCCTCAGTGTCAACATTTTGAACTTCAGCTGCATGACCGCCCCGTTCAGCACCGAAGATCTAAAATGGGACGCAACCCCCCATCCTTTTTCGGAACTATGAAATACCGGCTGTAAAACCCGGTCTCCCTGTCTGAGTGAGGTACACGCTCTATGCCCCCTTTCTCTAACAGGGCTTTCACTTCCTGTTCCATTACCAGAACCTGCTCGGGGCCCACCACTGAAGGCAGGACCCCCATAAACCTGGGCGGGCGAGACCGAACTGAATTTGATACCCTTTTTGTATTGTGTGCAGGACCCAGCGAGAAACATTTGGCAGTAGCTTCCACGCTTCCAAATATTTCTCTAGTGGTACCATCCTCTCGAGAATGGCTTCTGGATTTTGCTGCGCTGTCAGCCCAGCGCACTGTAACGGCGAACCGGCAGGGAACAGCTGAACTGACTGCTCTAGGACCCTCCTTGGAGGGAGCGAGCACCCCAAGGCCATTACGTTTCCAGGTGAACCCTGAGATTTTCGCTCGCTGGGGACAACTGTGCCCTGTAACACCAGAGGTGGCAGGGTTAGCAGTGCGACCCCCTGAGGGCACCGAAGAAACGCAGGCACCGTATAATGCGGTGTGCACTGCTTCCCTTCGGAGGGGAACGCCCTCAGCGGCCTGACTCCTTGGACGTCAGGACCTCTTCCCTGCAGCCTTCTTGGAAATAATAACGGTCCTCAGATCCGCTTTACCCCTCGAAGACTGCGGCAGATTGTGCTTCCCTTGTCCCCAGGACTTCTGCAGGCGAGCACGAGAAGCCACGCTCTGTTTTTGAGTGGCACGGTATGATGAACTGCTCGGCTTGCTAGATGTTTGGGGCTGCTCTCTAGGCCCAGCCTCGGGGATATGTAAGCGGCGGGGGAGGAGCTTCTGGAATGCGACCGCCTGCTTAGACTCAAGTTCAACCAGAGATGCCTCTCAGAGGCTACCAAGGCTGCCATAGAGCGGCCGATTGACTTAGTCGTCTCCTTAGCAGCTCTGAGAGACAAATCTGTGGCCCTCCGTAGTTCGCAAACCACATCGGGCCCAATACCCCCGCCCTCATCAAAATCACCTAGCAACTCAGCTTGGTATGCTTGTAACAGCGACATGGTGTGTAGACATGCCGTCGCCTGACCAGCCGCTAAATATGCCTTATCCACTAATGCAGATGTGGTTCTAACTGGTTTAGTGGGTAACACAGGGGCTTTTAGGGAAGATGCTGACTCAGGGGAAAGATAACTGGCCAGTGCCTCTTCAACTTTAGGCATCTCCCCATAACCATGCTCTTTGTAATTCATAATAGAGGAATACTGAAATGTTTGTGTATTGTATACTCTATATGAAACTGGTTTCTCCCACGATCTCGACACCTCAGTGTGGAGATCGGGGTAAAACGGTAAGCCCCTGCGTTGAGGTTGTGAATGGGATGGCAAAAAACATTTGTCTAATTTGCTTTTAGAACGAACGTCCTGCTGATCCTCTGGCCACTCAATGCTCAGACGATCAACAGCCCGTGTAACAACCTCAACCAGTTCATCATATGCGTGTGACAGAGGTGGCGAATCCTCACTTTCTCTGACACTGACACTCCAGCTCCTCAGAACTAGAGAGCCGCATCAGAGGTGGCTCCACTGGGACAGAAGTAACCGCATCGTGTGCTTCACACCGAGAGAAGGAACTGGATCTATCAGGTGAAGGTAGAGATAAGGTTGGGCCCGTCTCTAACCCCGCTGATAAATCCATCTGTGAACCCAAGACTGTGATCGCCGCTGTGCCTCGGCAACAGCAGGACCAGAGCCCTGGGGAACACAAGCCTGAGCGTCCTCGCGAAAGAACATCAGGCGGGATCGGAGCGTCCGCAGGGGATGCACTTCACAGTGTTCACAGCCACCACTCTCGAGCGCTGACCGTGCATGCTCCTTTCCCAAACATGCCACACAGAGAACATGTGTGTCCCCTCCCGTGATAAACCGCGGGCAGGGGTGCACACATCTTCTAAACTGAACATTCGCCATAGTGTTTGTTTTAGAATTATTTTACTGAACTAGGAAAAACACTGAAAAACCGCTATGAACAGACACAGAAGCTAGTGCGGCTTTGTTTGGGCAGGCTTTATTCTTCCTGGTCCGTGACGTCACCCGCCGCTGACGTCTCCGTAACCTATTGGACTGATTTCACATGTGCTTCATGACGTTATCATGCAAGCGTTCCCCTAGTGTCATTCGATGCAACGGGAGTTCCATTGAAAGGGAACCATAGACCTTTATCTACTGAAGCAAAAAAAAAAAAAAAAAGGAACACTCCACCATTTTTAGAAATAGGACTTATTCAACTTCTTTCCTACATTTACATTTACATTTAGTCATTTAGCAGACACTTTTATCCAAAGCGACTTACAAATGAGAGTAATAGAAGCAACCAAGACCAGTTAAGGGCAACAATATGCAAGCGCTGTAACAAGTCTCACGAAACACAAAACACATAGGACAGTTTTTTTATTATTTATTTATTTATTTTTTTTTTATAAATAACAAACAGAAACGAATAGAGTGATAAGAGCTATTCTTTATTGGTCAAGTGCTGCTGGAAAAGAAGTGTCTTGAGATGTTTTTTGAAAATGGCTACAGACTCGACTGCTCGAACTGAGACAGGCAGGTCATTCCACCAGGTGGGAACGGTCCAAGAAAAGGTCCTAGTGAGGGATTTCATGCCTCTTTGAGATGGCACCACTAGGCGTCGTTCACTTGCAGAACGCAAGCTTCTGGAGGGTGTGTAAGTCTGAGCAAGTGAGTTTAGGTATACTGGTGCAGAGCCTGCAGTTGCTTTGTAGGCGAGCACCAGAGCCTTGAATTTGATTCGCGCGGCTATCGGCAGCCAGTGAAGACTGATGAAGAGAGGCGTGACGTGTGCTCTCTTCGGCTCGTTGAAGACCACTCTCGCCGCTGCATTCTGGATCAGCTGCAAGGGTTTAACAGTGGATGCTGGAAGGCCCGCTAGAAGAGAATTACAGTAGTCCATTCTGGAGAGTACAAGAGCTTGGACCAGGAGTTGAGTGGCCTGCTCTGATAGGAAGGGTCTAATCTAGATATGTGGGCAAATGCACAGGCCACAAGACAAAAAAATTTGGACAAAAATGCATTTGCCCACATATCTAAATGTTGGAAAGAAGTTGAATAAGCCCTATTTCTAAAAACGGTGGAGTGTTCCTTTAAACACGAGCAAATGCTAAACTTTCGTGAAGCACTGTCCGAGAGCCTTTCACAAGCTCTGAAAGCTCATTTAAACGAGAATGAACGCATTGGCAGTAATACTTAGACTGACACAGTGTGAAAATGTGGAAAGTGTTAAAACAAATGTGCCTCTTAAATATATAGCCTATAGGTATCGTTTTTTTACGCATTGACACATCAATCCATATCAATGTATTGTTACACCCCTAGTTGACACCACTCTCCAGCACATTTTGCAGAACACTGAAACTTGAAGTTTATCAGATCTTAGTTGGCCGAACCACTTCCACGCCACTGAATTAGTCTTTCCTCTCTTATCAACTATTTCTTCTGCATTCTCCTTACTTGTGTAAGCTCGTTCAGTCACATTTGTACTGCAGTCAGGGGCGCAACTACCCAGTGCCAGATGGGTATGCAGCAACAATTTTGGCGCCCCAACCCCAACCCCCTTCAAAAAGCCGGACATAATGTATGGGATGTAAATAATAAAGGTTTATTTTAACGTATATCAGCCACTGTAGGCCAACCATAATTATACAGTATGTGCATGTATACTGAAATAATATTATTTAATATTAAGAAATTAATCTGTTGGTATCAAGGGGTCCCCCTACACTTCCACCTAATGTTAGACCTACCTGTTTCCTTCCCCTGTCTTTCCTGATCCACCATCCTCACACCTGAATGAAATGAACTCACTGTTAAATATAGCAGCCTAAATTCAATTCTTAAATCAGCCTAGTTATTGCATCAGATAAGACAACTATTATGCAGTAAGGTTGTGCTGTTGAAATTACATTCACATTTTGGATTTTAAAAAGTACAAATATGGCAGACACACATACACACACAGACATATATGTATGTATTTATATATATATATATATATATATATATATATATATATATATATATATATATATATATATATATATAGAACAAACATTTAAAAGAGAGAAAGAGATGTGACCCTGTAATAACAGCTTCCATGTCACCCAACAGATGTAGATGTAACTATAGCCTACATGTCTGACAGCACAGCTAACATGAACAGCAGCTAATGGTAAAACAAAATCTATTAATGATTCAATGGTAAACCAGACATATTGCATAAGTTATGTTTTCCAGCTTCTAGTCGTTTATTGTGCATGCTTCCTTATATTTACCAGTTATTATTTTGCATTAGTTGTTTTCCAAACTTATGTAATTTATTGTACATGGCCTGCTACCTTATATTTTCCAGTTTTCAGCTCCGCAACCTCGTTTTGCATATAAACTAGCCTTAATTTAATCCCCCATTTGGCTGCTACATTCCTAGTGTTAGCAAACGCTAGCTGGTCTGTTAACATGAATATGTGCAAGCCTCCAAGCACAGACGCCACACTTTAAATCCTACATGTTGCCTTTCACTATCCACTATCCACTTGGCTGTCGCATCCCTTGACATGCCATCTCATTTTCCCTCTTTATTTTTCTATTTTTAGCCCCCGACAGCTTTTTTGCTTTATCCATCTTTCAACAACTGCGTATAGTACTATGACAACTGTACTCCTGCTCGCTCAGCGCTCACGGGTGACGCGCCCACTCGCGATATTCCATTATTATCACAAATTATTTTATGGAATTTTATGAGGGCGCCTACTCTAGCCTGTTAGTCCTCTAAAATGTTATATAATATTGAGGAAATACAGAAATGATTTAGAAACGCACAACAGCATCTACATTTAGAGAATAAAAAAATAAAAAAATTACCATCGCTTGGCACCCCAAGGTGCTGCGCCCCTATGCGCCGCATATAGCGCATACCCACTTTTTGCGCCACTGACTGCAGTCAGGGGTATTCATTTTGTAGCTAAAACTTGCTGCGTTGGATCTGTAGACTGGATAGCCTACTAGTTACTGCTGAGCACTGGCTGCGAGTCTGTGGTGTACACCATCACACAAGTAGCCAATCGTGTTCTGCTCTTTCTGACGGCTGCACCCTGAACGTCAGTCAGTGAGAAATGCTGTAATGTATACTGATCTGTGGTATCGGAAATGTGTTTAAAAAATCATATCACCGTTACTGAAAGAAACTATAGCACGATATATATATTGATATCGAATTTTTGTCCAGCCCAATAGGTGTAGAGAAATGCGCAAGATATTACTTCCGCCACTTTTATCCAACTGATACGCCATATTGTGTACATTTGACCTCACTCACCGGAAGTGATGGCACACTCAAGGCTGTTGTACATAGATCGCATACGAGGTAAAAAAAAATATTATTAATACGGTTCGGTTTCTCACACAAACCAATCATTTTGTGTCTTAAGACATCAAGTGTCGTCACGAGCCACAGGGTGTACTCTCATAACTCTCAACTGTGACCATTGACAAATCTTCATTTGTGTTCTACTGAAGAAACAAAGAAGCCTACATCTTGGATGCCCTGGGGGTGAGTAGATAAACATCACATTTTCATTTTTGGGTGAAGTATCCCTTTAACACATACATGAACACGCCCAGAACACGCACATTAAACTAGTTTAAAAAGCCAACTTCCTATTCTCTTGGCTTGTCGACTAGGTGTACGTGACTGACTTTTCTGTTCTCTTCTCATCGTTGCTCCTGAAAAACACAAAATCTGAAAGGAAGACCAATATTTTCAGGTAAATTTAGGGGTCACTATATTAGATAACATCACGTTTAAGTGATTATTTGATATGATTTTGCTATCCAGCAGAAAGAACCAGTTACACAAAATAAATCTATATTATGTAAGAAGAGTGAACACAATACAATTGTGCTGTTGTGTTTCTGCTTGTCTTTAATCATCTGTTCTTCACTAGATCTACTAGATCATCTGAGGGATTGGACTGAATCAAGATGCTGCTGATCACTGAAGCTCTTCTTCTCATTTTAGCTGCTCTAGGACAGGTAAGCTTGTGTTCTCGTATGAATATTACAGACATGAATACTGATGATGTGATCATTATGATTCCTGTTGCTGCAGGATCTCAGAGCTGCTTCTGCTGCTGTTGAAGGACAGATATATCCACTGGATATGGCACTGAATTCAGTTGATGATCAATATAAGTGCTGTAGAGAGAAAATGTCACATTGGGTGAAAACAAAATATCTAGAGGAGGAAAGATCTGCCTCAGCTGAATTGAATGAGGCTTGGCAAAAAGCTGAAGAGAATGCCACAGCACCAGAGGATAACTTGAAACAGATTAATTCGGTTGCAATTCATGTGTACACCAACCATAATTTTAAGATACATAGTAATTTCATTAGTGCCACTCGTTCTGACAAACAAAAATATAAAGAGGGGACTTTCAGATGGTATTCACTTCACTTTCTGTTAACAGAAGCGATACAGATTCTGAAGAAAACACAAAATAGATGCTATGTAACTTATCGTGGTACAAATGTTACATTTAAAGTTAAGGATGTCAAAGAGGTTCGTTTGAGCTCATTTACATCATCCTCTCTTAACCAGACAGTAGCACAGGGTTTTGGAAATAAATCTTGTTTTGTAATCCACACTTGTGAAGGTGCTGATGTGATCAAATATTCTAAGTATCCAGAACAGAAAGAGGTGCTGATTCCTCCATATGAGACGTTTAAAGTCACTGCTGTCAAGACGAGAGAAGATGACAAAGATCTCTGGTGTGAAACTGTGTACGTGTTGAATAGCACTGGAAAAACAAGTTACATGAACTGTGAGGAAGAGAGTGATGAGTCACACATATTAGAAGTAGTTGTAGTTTCTGCTTTAATTTTTAACCTTTTATTTTTATTCTTTTTTTTGTTTTTTTGTTGAAGATACATTTTTTGAAGATGTAAAATGGGCAGAATACAAAGTGAGAGATATGGGACGCGATCAGAAAGGATCAAGAGCCGGGATTGAAACACTGAATTCCCAAAATATAACTTCACTGTATGTCAGGCCTAGTCCACACGAACAAGGGTGTTTTTATAAACTGAGTTTTTCCACCTTTTAAAAAAAATTGCGTCCCACATAAAACGCAAAAACATGCATTAAAGAAATATAACCATAAAGCCCGATGACAAATCAGAAGACGAAATAAGCCAAAATCTCCAGTTTCACTGTCCAAATGACAACAATGTAACCGGAGTTTCTTAAAAATCTTCACCCTGGCAGGAGTTTCAGTGGCCGTTTGCATGTGGATGAACAGCCAAAGCACATAGAAAAATGGGGTTTTGAAAATACCCGTGTTCGTGTGGACAGGGCCTCAGATCAGCTCTAATGTATATATTTAATTATTCTGTTTAATTACTGTAGTTCTTGACTTTTGAAAATTTAAGAATGAAAAATAATAAAATTTATACTATGTGAAAATATTTTTAAAAAATGGTTTGTAAAATCACTACTTGGATTGGTTAATATCTTTTTCAGTAACACTTAACTTTCATTCATAAATCGTTAAACATTATTTAAACGGATCATTAGTTATGTAGTCAAAATGAAATAATTTCAAAAGCTAGAACTTTGAGATAATGTGCTTGTTAATGTTAACTAATGAACTTGTGATGTGTAATTGATTTATGTTTTTGAGTGTTATTTTGATTTGTGATTTTGCAGAATAAGTGTTTTAATCAGATAATCTGAAGGATTTTGAAAACAGATTGTGGCATTTTGAACACATGCTTTTATTAAACTTACTTAGACATCAAGATTCAGTGTATGAATCTCAACAACGATGACATGCTTAATGCCAAGGTGCATAATGTGAGCCATGGGTGAGTAAAAAAGTCACATGAATTGAGTTGTGTAACCACATTGAAATTTTCAGGTCAAAAGATATTAGAAGTGATAAAGTAATCGTACCCATGTAACACAATTAATAAATTATGGTCTGGACTTCATACACACTGTAAAACCCAATAAATCATTTCATTTGAGGACACAGACTACCTCAATTTAATTAAGTTTAAAAAAAATGTTATGAGTACTCTGAACTTATTTTAATTGAGTCCACTAAACAAGGATATTTCAAAATATACAATTAAACTTTACACTGCATGTAAATACTTTATATTGCAGAAACTTCACTATACTGAGTAAAACTAGTGAAATTACAAACTTTAAATGAACTCAGAGTTACTTATAGCTCGCAATAGTCCACACAATGTCAAATCCAATAAATTAAGCTAACTGAAAACATTTCACTACACTGATTACCTTGATTCTTTTAATTTTAGAAACCAATAGTTCTGAGTACTTTGAACTTATTTCAGTTGAGTTCACAAAAATATATACTTTGCAGTTAAGTAATTAAGTGAATATTTAAGTGATGGATTGGACATTAGTGATGAACACCTGCTGTTAACAAGTAGACTCACTAAAGCGAAGAGAAACTAGAACTACAACTGACTTCAGCCTCAGCATTGGATGAAATCAACTGAAGATAAAATACATTAAATCTCTGAAGATCTCAGCAGAGGAGGATTAAACAACTCCTTACCAGCTTCACTTATTACCGGCCAGACTGACTTTATTTATATCATGCATCTACAAAAGTTATTTTTGAGATTTAGATGTTGATGATTTATTAAGTTTCATTTGAAGTCACCATGATGGATTTCTTTAGTTGGGCTCATGACTGCTGTAACCATGTGTTTATAAAACAGATGTATTGTGATGCTAAAGCTGAAAGAAAATACAATCAGGTGTTGATGGTTTTGGTAATATTTGAGTAGAATGATCTCATTTTTATTTAGTACATATCATTTTTAGGCTTTACAGTGCATGAAGTAATGTCATATGTTTGCAATGCTTTGTTCTACTGTTCATGAAGCCCTGAATGCACTTGTACAGTGGTTACAACACCACCTATTGGTCTTTGACAGAAATTGTCTTTTTATACCATAGCCTAAGTAGGGGTGGGGAATGTTGATCCTGGAGGGCCACTCTCTTGCTGAGTTTAGCTCCAACCCTAATCAAACACAAGATAATCAAGGTCTTCAGGATTACTAAAGTTACAAGCAGGTGAGTGTTTTTTTTTTTTTTTCTCAGGGTTGGAGCTAAACTCTGCAAGAGAGTGTCCCTACAGGATCATCGTTCCTGTAGTAATTATTCATCCCTCTGTACATATGATTAGGTACTTTATCAAAATTCGTTCAGATCATTGGTGTGTTTGGCCTCTTAACTGCTGCCTCCAGCTACAATTTAGATGTGTCCAAAATTGTAGTATCCGTAATACTGTCCATGACTTGTTTATTGTCACCCTTAATAAGACTGAACTGATGGATGTGTTTGTGTCTGCTAGAATTTGGAGTAAAAGATCCACATTTCCATGATCAGAATCTGCTCATCACAATGTCTCTCTTGTTTTCTGCCGGTACTGACACGACAGGCACGACTCTGCGCTGAGGTCTCCATGAATGGAGTGAATATTATTCATGAATCTCTCATAAGACCAGCTGTGATGTTTACTTCCATGAATACTTTTTTCAAGAAGGTTGGTCCTGCTTGATTTATGATATATTTAGTTGTTTTCATGATCTGTTCTCCAATTACTCTAATCCGTCTGTTAGTTTGCAGTATAGAAATAATTTTAACTCCAAGTAATTCTAATTGTTTGTTCTCTATTTAAAGGACCCAGCTAACAGGAATTGTTCTAATAACTTTGGCAAACAATCTTAAGAGGTTCTTTAAAAGTTATGAACAAACTCATTCATTTTAATAGAATGTTTGTTCAATGTTATCTGGTCTTTAATAATGTTCTCAAAAGGTTAGCAAAAAAAGTTATTTATACATTGTTTGTAGGTTTTTTAAATGTTTCTCATAATGTTGGGAGAAACTTTCTTAGAACAACCTTATTGGAATATCCTTTAAACAACTAACTTCAAATGAATGTTTGCTTTTCTAAAAGAACATCTTGGGAATGTGGGAACATTTTGTAGTTTGTCCCATAGTTATTATTCCTAAATTTTCTCTTAAATTTATGCAAAGATTATGCAAGTGTTAGGAATTAAACTCTTTCCAAATCACAGTTATGAAATCACCACATATCGTAATTAATATTTGATTAATGTTCTCATAATGTTGGCAGAAAATAATCTTTGAACATCATTCTTCAAAGGTCCTTGGATTACTAACTTATTGTCGGTTTGATTTGACACAGTCCATGAAATCCCGTGTTTCATTAACACCGCTCAGTCTTCATATGTGTGGACACTATGTGAAGTTCACAAATGCAATTTCAGGAGGAGTGGACCTATCTAATCTTCCAATTAACTGCCAGAGCATAAAAGCAGCTACTCACCTTGCTCTGGCATGCTGTGCACCGACACTCCACATCCAACCCAATGGAGCTTGAGCGGTCCTGCAAAGAAGAATGGGAGAAACTGCCCAAAAATACATGTGTAGCATCACACCTTGTAGCTTCTTACTCAAAAAAGACTTGAGGCTGTAATTGGTGCCAAAGGTGCTTCAAAAAAGTGTTGAGCAAAGGTTCTGAATACTTATAAACATGTTATTATTTTTTTTCTTTTATTAATTTACAACAAACTTCTTTCACGTTGTCATTATGGGGTATCGTTTGTAGAATTTTGAAGAAAATGATTAATTTAATACATTTTGGAATAAGACTGTAACATAACATAATGTGGAAAAAGTGAAGCGCTGTGAATACTTTCCGGATGCACTGTTAATAACGTATTATTACAATCAAGTGATGATTTGAGCATTAGTGAAGGAAAGAGGAACAAACATTGTTTCCTGTAGTTGGGCTCTTGACTTGTTTTGTTTATTTTTTTTCTCTGACTTTCAATTGGTATTCACTTCACTTTCTGTTAACAAATGCAATACAGATCTGAGGAAAAAAAGAAAGAAAAAACATTCTATAAAATATTAAAGTACAAGTGTTACGTCTGATAAGAAAGTTCTGAACATTACTGATTCATTTAGGCCACTTTGCATCTTCCTCCTCTCTTGATCGTAATGTACCATAGATTTTTGGAATCTTGCTTTGTAATCTACACTTGGGAAGGAGCTGATGTGGCAAAATACTCAAAGTATCCTGAACAGAAAGACGTGCTGATTCCTTCATATGAGAAACTGAATGTGTCTGCTGTCAAGACGAGGACAGAGCAGCCATCACTGTATATGTTGGAAAGCACTGGAAAAAGAAGTAAGCTGAACAGTGGAAACTGTGATGCTTTATTTGATATTTTACTTATTTTAACCTTATATTGCAAAGTCTTTACCTTAACTGGTAGATTCTGTATGTTTCTTGTTGTTAGTACCAGCTTGTCATGCTTTTAAACCACTTATTCTGAGGACAGTTTCATGCTGATTTCTCCATAAAAACACTGCTGTCAAGACGTGAACAGATCTCTGATGTGACACAGTTTTTGTGTGTTGAATAGCACTGGAAAAATAAGTGACCTGAGCAGTGTTGTATTCTTTAAAGACCTGAACTGTACATTATCTAACAGTGGAAACCATGTTGCTTTCTTTAATGTTAGACAAAGATACTTACAGTATTTATAAATGCAAAACTTTTTTACATGTTACTTGTAACTGATGGCTAACCTTGCTTATTATATTTTGAAAATCTGAAAAAAAAAAAAAAAAAACATTCACAGAGATATTTAAAATAATGTAACTTTTTCCAATAAAGTGAGGGTAGCTAGACTGTTCACTATTCTTGGTTTATTAATTATAGACTCTGTATTAATACTGTGCACTTTTTTTTACAGAGTACAGATGCATGGGAGTGTAAGGAAAAGGAAAAGGAGAATTCTTGAGATTGCTCTGCTCAATGTTGTCATTGTCCTGGAAGAGGAGGTTGTTATGAAAACGTGGGAGACTACAGATGCATTCATTGTCCTTTGGCTTGCTGAATGCACTAAACATGGAGAACAATAAGGATTTAAAATATATGTTTGAATTTATTCAGCGGGTCTTCTTAAAGAGTGAAAAGTCTGAGGATCAAGTTATTGCACATGTAAGTAAAGTTTCACTGAACACTTCTGAGGGAACGGTATTCATGTGTTTTTATATGTATATGTATATGTTTAAAGTGTAAGTTTTCATGAACTTAAAACTAGTGAACATTTTGTCAGAAAGCTTCAATTGCATGATTTTTGTACTAAAAATCTTGAATGTGTTCAGTTTTTTTTTTTTTTTTTTTTTTTTTTTTTAAAGGATTTTTCACCAATACTAATAAAGTGAATAAAGTGATGTGATGATTAAGAACATTTTGGTTTTTAAGCATTAACATTTGTAATACTTTTTTTTTGGACAGTGCCAGATTCTTTTGCCAACATAAATTCAAGAAAATGGCAAACAGTTTTATTGTGACAGTTGTGCAGTGACGATTTGTGAAATGCACATGTATAGATTTCCTGTTAATAACCTTTAAATTGATTGTCAGACTTCAATGAGTAATATACTTTGGGGACAGTTTGGTGCTGTTCAGTAGAGAGAAGAAAGCTTTTCCAAACTTAAAATGAATTGAACCTTTTTGTTTTTTGGCAATATGTGTATTATTTAGGGTTCAAAGTACATTAATTTATATACAGGTATACATAATTGTAAAATTAAGTGGTCTTGTTTCATGACCAAATATTTATTTTCACAGAAAAAAATGGAAGTGAAACATGTGAGAGGCACATTATAATGTGACCATGTGATAAAATTTGATCCATTTTTTTGCACTCGAAGTGTAAACTTTAGTGTGCTTAGTGGAAAAGTTGTGGCTGCACGAAGAAGAAAGTATTTTGCATTACTAATCCTGTGTAGTGTCGACACACTCAGATATATCAGGATTTTAAAAATATGTTGTGGATAATGTTTTGAACTACTGTATCATTCAGACTTACACATAATAAATTATGCAGATGAATTACCTAACTATTTCATTATACTGTATGCTTTATTTTTGCTGTTGTTGAATTTAGTTGATTGCTTTGTGATGTTTTGTTGTCACCATTTTTTTTTTTTATTCTCTTGACATCTTATAAACATATGGGTACAGCAGTCAGAAATGTTAAATGAAATTTAATGTTAAAAAGAGCAAATGTGTACATTTTTATTTGCTCTCCTCAACAGCTTTGGTATAGACTAACACTAGGCATTCAAGGTGAACCGTGCCAGAGCATGTTCGACCCTCAAAACCTGGCTTGTTTGACAAATGTGAGCTCTTTGTTTGGCCGGCTCTGGTCCACTTGGAAGACGTGGTAAAATCACACTCAAGCACGGTACATGGCAACCATGCCTAGTGTATGTCCACCCTTACATTTATGCATTTGGCAGACGCTTTTATCCAAAGCGACTTACAGTGCACTAATTACAGGGACAATTACAGACACCCTTAATGTATCTGAGGAGAAAATGGCCGACTCACAGTATAACCTAGTTGCCTGTAGGTGTCCCCATATCCCTGTAGGTGTCATCTTTCTTCTAGATCAGGGGTCTCAAACTTCCGGCCCACAGGATGATATTTTATGGCCCGCTACTTGACATCAAAGTAAAGTGTTAGTGTGGCCTGCGCTTTGTTCTAAAAAGCACCTTTTTGCTGAGTCGCTGCATGTGCCACGCTTGCTGCCTCACATCGTGTGTGTATGTATATGTGTGTGAGAGTTAGCTTGGCCCTCCCTTATGCAGTATAATTGGTTGACACTGTGTGATTGACAGGAACAGAATTTGAGGCTGATCTGGTCTGATCAGAAAGTCGAAATGAATGTGGTCTAACCAATCAAATCAAAGTAGGCGGTGTCCATGCACACACACACACACACACACACACACACACACACACACACACATGCCTCACATCGTGTGTGTATGTATATGTGTGTGAGAGTTAGCTTGGCCCTCCCTTATGCAGTATAATTGGTTGACACTGTGTGATTGACAGGAACAGAATTTGAGGCTGATCTGGTCTGATCAGAAAGTCGAAATGAATGTGGTCTAACCAATCAAATCAAAGTAGGCGGTGTCCATGCACACACACACACACACACACACACACACACACACACACACACACACACACACACACACACACACACACAGATGAGTGTGTCAATCTATTGCTCAAGACAGTGAAAACATAAAACAAAATGCACACACACAAATGCACACAAAATGCAACGTGTCCATGGTCTTAATATACAATCATTGATGAACATCTTTGAAGAAGCAAAAACTGTATGGAGTGGATTATAACTCGGAGCCTTTCAGATAGTTTACTAAAATCCTACCACCAGACAACTAGGGAATTCACATGTTAATAGTGGATCTACATATTTAATCACTTCTGCGAAGAATCTCAGGACTAATAATATATTTGACGCACATTAATGCAAATATTGTTTGCAAAGATTTAAAGACCTAGAATTTCGTTCACTGTTCTGTTTGACCTTGTTATAGCCTTGCTATGATTTAGTCTATTATTTTAAATAAAATTTAAATAATTCATTATTATATAATCATTTAATTTCTATAGGCTAGATTGAAATACAAAAATGGAGTAAGAGAAGCCTATGTTCATGAAGAACCATTCATGTTCAGAAGGAACAGTTTATGTTCAGAGGAACAATTCATGTTCAGAAGAAACATTCATGTTGAAGAACTGTTAATAATAAAGATTGAGAAGATTTAATTAGTTGTGCTCCTTTTTTTGTGGAATACTTGATGCGGCCCAGCCTGACCCAGGGTCAATCTCCACCAGCCCCCAGGTAAACAGAGTTTGAGACCCCTATTCTAGATGCGTATAGGGTGAGGTATGGCTTATTTTGTTTTTTAGGTGACTAGCTTAGAAATTACCATGCGGGCCAAAGATAGTTACCGGCCTGCGGGCCTTGCATTTGACATGTGGTCTAAATCATGTTTGAGTATTATACAAATTCTGCATCCACAAAAACTAAACTTTTTAACTTTTAACTGAACCTGATAAAGAAAACGTCTTAGGTTACGTATGTAACCATGGTTCCCTGAGAGGGAACTCGCACTGCCTCAAAGCGGGAACGCCTCTGCGTGATTGCACTCATGAAATCAGTCCAATGGCGTAACGGTATGTCACAGGTGGGTGACATCCTTGGCCAGGAAACTACAAAGCACCCCAGAACCAAATGATGTCAGCTTCTAGAATGTCGACGCAAGATGGTCACAGGCATGCTGGGAGTATGGCAAAGCGACGCAGCGCCTTGTTCTCTCTTAGGGAACCATGGTTACATATGTAACCTAAGACATTCCCTTACAAGGGGAACTCGCGCTGCATCAAAGCGCTGTAGGAACTCAATACCCATGACACCATACTACCAAGTGCCTGTCTGTGTAAAATCTTAGCGCATACTATGTCACAAGCACTTGAGACCCCGGAGTCGAAGCCACATCCAGGTTATAAAACCTTTCAAAGGTATGCGGTGAGGACCACCCCACCGCATCACACACTTCTTGAAGAGATACCCCAAAAGAGTAAAGCTCTAGAAGCAGCCATATTCCGAGTTGAATGGGTTTGGATTCTTAATGGTGAAGGTTGACCGGCCGACTCATAAACACACTGAAATAGTTGATTAATATTCAACTATTCATTTGCTTAAAGTCTGCTTAGATGCAGGCTTCCCCTTACTAGGGGACTTAAACCATACAAACAACTGGTCGATTTTGCACCTACTGTGGCTGTAAGCATCTAATGCCCTCACTGGGCAGAGCAGATTAAATTTATCCTGTTCTGGATCCTGAAACACAGAAGGATCTCTGGAGTGACGAATAGTCTCTACCACCTCAGTGGGAAGACCTGAATCTATGAGCTGGGCCCCCTCAGAGGCCAAGCCCACAGTTTCCACAACTCTGGGTGGGGGTTAAATATTTACCCGATCCCTTGGGAAAGAAGGTCCCACCTGACAGGAATCTCCCCTGGAGGGCCAACTAGGAGAGATACTATGTCCGATAGCCACACTTGGCTTGACCAGAAAAGAGCTATTAGTAACAGACAAACCCCGTCCTGGCGTACTCTCTCCAGAACCCCTGGGAGCAGCACCACCAGGGGAAAGGCATACAGACGCAGCCTCGGCCATGTCTGCAACATGGCATCCAACACTAGAGGGGCTGGATAAGCGAAGCAATCCCAAAGGAGCTCCACCACCTCGGGTTGGAGTCTCCACTTCCTGGGTGTCAATCCCTGCCTCGACAGGAAATCTGCTCCCTGATTCAGATGCCCTTGGATGTATGATGCTCTAACAGAGAAACCTCCCTTGGGCCCACAAGAGGATCTGGTGTGCCAATTTGCATAGTGGGCACGAGCGCACACCCCTTTTGTGGTTTATATACAAGACCACTGTCTGTGTTGTCTGTGCGGACCAACACATGGTGGCCCCTCAGGTCTGGAAGAAAGTGTATGAGTGCCAGAAACACAGCCACTCCACAGGCCCTGAACTAAGCGAAAACTCATGATCATCCCCCAGCCGGTGAGGGATGCATCTGTCGTCAGCATCAAGCGACGACAATGATCGACCCCAACACCGGTCCTTGGGACAGAAACCAAGGATTATTCCACATTATCAAGGCACGAAGGCATAACCGTGTTACCTTGATCATGTCTTTTGCCACCACTGCAAGGGTCTAATGTACAGCAGGCCAAAATGTATAACATTGGACGCTGCTGCCATCAGACCTAACAGTCTCTGAAACAGTTTCACAGTAAGTGACTGGCCTATCTTCACCCTATTTATGGCTATGATAATCACTTCTACCCAAGCGGGCACTAGACGAGCCTTCATGGTCTTCGAATCCCAAACTATGCCTAGAAATGTGGTACTCTGTATTGGAGATAAAACACTGTATTGGCGTTTAGCTTCAACCCTGACACTTTCATATGAGTGAGAACAACATCTCAATGCTGAACCGCTAGTTGTCTTGATTGTGCCAGAACAAGTCAACCGTCTATATAGGTCAGAACGCGGATGCCCTGTAGTCTCAGAGGAGCCAGAGCTGCGTCCACGCACTTTGTGAAAGTAGGAGATAAAGCTAGGCTGAATGGAAGAACCCGATACTGGTAAGCTTCAACCCCGAAAGCAAACCTGAGGAACCTCCTATGTTGAGGAAGGATGGAGACATGGACCAGTCCTTGAGCACTTATACATAATCGGAAAGCTAAATAAATAAGCTTTACGTTGATGCATGGTTTGTTAGGCTAGGACAATATTTGGCCGAGTTACAACTATTTGAAAATCTGGAATCTGAGGGTGCAAAAAAATCTCCTTTAAATTTGTCTAAATTAAGTCCTTAGCAAATACATTTATGAAGAACATTAGCAAAATATCTTTACTTAATATCCTAATGATTTTTGGCATAAAAGAAAAATCGATAATTTTGACCCATACAATGTATTGTTGGCTATTGCAACAAATGTAACCATGCAACTTCAAGGGTCAAGGGTCACACATTAGAATCCCTGATTTCACACACACATTCAAAATTATTTTATTAAAATAATAATAAAAATACATATATATATATATATATATATATATATATATATATATATATATATATATATATATATATATATATATATATATATATATATATATATATATATATATATACATATCTTATTTGGTGATATTTTAGATGCAAATGTCACGTTGGTCAACACGGACACGTGAAATTAGCTATGTACTAATGAAAAATTATTAAAAATAGTGCATCACTCTTTACAAACAGAATTGTATCATACACCATGTTAACAAGAACACTTGAATTAATAACTTTAAGCTTTGGAAACACACTTTGGTACTCATCAAACACTGCAGACCCAAATGGCACCCGTTTCGTAGAATGACACATAATCTAACATATTTACAAAATCTAGTTTTATTTTAATAAATATAACTTATATATTGTAGGAACTCACATATTATCCTGAAAATAATAAAAAATACATATATATATATATATATATATATATATATATATATATATATATATATATATATATGCTCCACTCACAAACAAACAACAAATACATTGCGTGTATCCCCACTCGTAATGAATTTAGGGTAGGGAGGAAAAAACGATCCAAAATGCTGTCTGCTCGCCATTATACTCCTGTCTATATATATTATGCTCGCTCATTTTGGACAAACAACAATAAATAGACAAAGACAGTTTCACACAGAGCGCTTGCTGAAGACAACAGAAGCTGACATCATTTAATTCAGGGGTGCTTTATAGTTTCATGGTCAACGACGTCACGCAGCTGTGATGTACCACCACGCCAATGGACTGATTTCACGAGTGCTTCATGACGCAATCACGCAGAGGCGTTCCCGCAGTGCTTTGGCCATTATGTGAAATGCACTCCAGCATAAAGTATTGCAGTAAAGATACCACACAAATGCATGCTTCATTTTTGACCATCCTTTTTAATGCCATTTCTTTACTTCAGATAAACAGATACATTTTAAAGCTGGTGTGTGTCTCCACCTGCAGATCACCATCACCATGTATCCGTTTTTAGGACCCTGGATGAAGACATGGAGATGCTGATGGGAGAGAAATGCTGGAGCAGATGAATCTACTACGGGATACACTGAACCCGCTCGACTCTTTCCTCATCCGCAAACAACGCAAGTACAGTATTATAGGAGTTTATGCTTCATTTATCATCTAGTGTATCTCTATGCATTATTTTTCTTCTAATCCCTCTGCCTAACAGGCAGAACTGTATGGTTAAATATTATGAAATCTGGAACAGTTTTATGGGCAAGGCAATGAAAAATCATTTGAATAGCTGTGTCATACCCATGTCATTTTAAACATTTGTGTCCTGATATTTCACACACACACACACACACACACACACACACACACACACACACACACACACACACACACACACACACACACACACACACACACACACACACACACACACACACACACACACACACACTTGTGTTGTGTTTCCATGTTTTATGGCATCTAGTGTATCTCTATGCATTATTTTTTTCTAATCCTCTGCCTAACAGGCAGAACTGTATGGTTAAATATTATGAAATCTGGAACAGTTTTATGGGCAAGGCAATGAAAATCATCATTTGAATAGCTGTGTCATACCCATGTCATTTTAAACATTTGTGTCCTGATATTTCACACACACACACACACACACACACACACACACACACACACACACACACACACACACACACACACACACGTTTGTTTTTGTGAAATGTGGGACATTCCATAGGCGTAATGCATTTTATACCGCAAACCGTATTTTCTATCCCCTACACTGCCCCTGCCCCTAAACCCCTATCCTACACACACACACACACACACACACACACACACACACACACACACACACACACACACACACACACACACGTTGTGTTTCCATGTTTTATGGGGACATTCCATAGGCGTAATGCATTTTATACTGTACAAACCGTATTTTCTATCCCCTACACTGCCCCTGCCCCTAAACCTACCCATCACAGGAGACATGTTGCATTTTTACATGTTCAAAAAACATCACTTAGTGTGATTTATGACCTGTTTTCCTCATGGGGACAAAAAAATGTCCCCACAAGGACAAGGATTTTGGATATTGCCATCTTTGTGGACACACACACACACACACACACACACACACACACACACACACACACACACACACACACACACACACACACACAGGGGGTCTTTTTTGTATTCTAGTCATACTGGTCAACAACATGTCACATCTTGTCAAGCAGGTTAAAATAATGCCAGGATATCAGTTAAATATGACAGTGACTCATTCAGTGACTTTTTTAGAGCCCGATCTCACGAAAACGTGTATAAATAGTACGAGTGTGCAATCTCGTAGAATATATACGCCAAAACTAATTTCGGCGTGCATATGGTACGCCGTTTTTGGCGTGCATATGATACGCACTTTATGGCTTATTATATGTACGAACCCCCCACACCCCCACCCTCACCCTACCCAAAAGCGTGTCATATACACGCCATAAAGTGCGATCATATGCACGCCAAAAACGGGCGCATCATATGCATGCCAAAATGAGTTTTGGCGTATACATTCTACGAGATTGCACACTCATACTATTTATACGCATTGTCATGAGATTGTGTTGCTTTTTTATGTATTCAGTGATATTGGTGATTTAAAAAAAAAAACACAAAAATGACATACAACTGGTATTCACCTCACTTTTTGTTAACAGAAGGGATTCAAATTGAGAAGAAAATACAGAGTGAATGCAGGTTGCCTTATTGTGGTAGTAAGCTTGAATTTCATGAGAATTTTCAGAACAAAGAGGTTGGTTTATGTTATATTGCATAGTTTTCTAGAACTGTATCTTGCTTTGAAATCTGCACTTATAGCTACTGATGTATGTTATCTTTTCACATCACATTCCTGACCGATTCCATTGGAAATTGCTATCTAGCTATCTACTTGACTGACAGGTTTCCTGATCTTAAGAGATAAGCTTAAACTTACTGACTGACTGTGAGGAAATTACTTTTCTGATCTTCACTTACTTCGTTACTTATGAAAGGAGAAAGCAGTGCATGACAAAAACAGTATTTTCAGTTTTTGGGTTAAAATAAAAGGTGAAAATATCGTAAACATCAAAAAAAAAAATTCTAACAGTTCTGCCATGTCCATGAATTTATAAGACGCTGTTGTGTTTCTGGTTGTCTTTCATCATCTGTTCTTCACCAGATCTACTAGATCATCTGAGGGATTGGACTGAATCAAGATGCTGCTGATCACTGAAGCTCTTCTTCTCATTTTAGCTGCTCTAGGACAGGTAAGCTTGTGTTCTCGTATGAATATTACAGACATGAATACTGAAGATGTGATCATTATGATTCCTGTTGCTGCAGGATCTCAGAGCTGCTTCTGCTGCTGTTGGAGGACAGATATATCCACTGGATATGGCAGTGAATTCAGTTGATGATCAATATGACGGCTGTAAAGGGGAAATGGCACACCTGGTGAAGACAAAATATCTAGAGGAGGAAAGATCTGCCTCAGCTGAATTTAAAAAGACTTGGCGAGAAGCTGAAGAGAATGCAACAGCACCAGAGGATAACTTACAACAGATTCATTCGGTCGCCATTCACGTGTACACCAACAAAGACTCTAAAGTGTACAGTAATTTCACAAGAGCCACTCGTACTGACAAACAAAAGTACAAAGAGGGGACTTTCAGATGGTATTCACTTCACTTTCTGATAACAGAGGCGATACAGATTCTGAAGAAAACACAAAACAGATGCTATTCAACTTATCGTGGTACAAACGTTAAATTTGATGTCCAGAACAAAGAGGTTCGTCTGAGCTCATTTTCATCCTCCTCTCTTGATCGGAAAGTAATACAGGGTTTTGGAAATACATCTTGTTTTGAAATCTACACTTGTGAAGGTGCTAATTTGACCAAATATTCAAAGTATCCTGATGAGAGAGAAGTGCTGATTCCTCCATATGAGACGTTTAAAGTCACTGCTGTCCTAAACAGAGCAGATCAGCCAGATCTCTGGTGTGAAACTGTGTTTGTGTTGAATAGCACTGGAACAACAAGTGACCTGAGTTGTGCATTGTTTAACAGTGGAAACCATGCTGCTTTCTTTAACGTTTTACTAATTTTGCCATTATTATTTTGTGTTTACCTGCTAATCAGTTAACTTGTAGATTTTGCATGTATCTCGTTGTTACTAATCTTTGTATTGCTTATCATACTATATTAAATCTGATATGCTGGGGACAGATTGATTAGATTTAAAAATGGGGAAAAAGATGTTCTAAACTTAAAATTAATACAATCACTTTGGTTTTCTTCTCATTTTTTACATGCCTGGGACAATTATGTGGTATTTTGTCTTGAACATATTGCATATTTTGTGTGAAATGTTTAAAACTGCATTTGATTCAATAAAATGTCTGTGCTGGAGTACTAGCAGCTGTGCATCAGTTCATCTGAAGTGTTTAACTCTCCACAATGCAACACCTCTGAAGGTCTGGTGCATGTGTGGTTGCACAAAGGTCAGGCTCGTTCCTGTCATGTCAGTACCAGCAGAAAACAGGGTTATATGTGCATGTTTTCTTCCATATTTCTGCAGGACTCACAAACACATCATTCAGTTCTTTCTTATTTACAACACTAAATCATTTTTACATCAGTAGATGTATCTTTAAAAAACATTACGATCTGAAGAGTGAGTACAGTTGCAGCAATTACAGAGACAGACAGGCAACACCTGTTTTGAATTAATTAGAAGAATAATAGTTGTGAGTGTTAATAATAGTGCTGAATAATAACAACATTGTAAAATGCCTTGATGTTATGCCGCTCAGCTTTAAAAATGCACTTCCCATGATGCTTTGTACATCAGTTGAAAAACATTAAGATCTGGGGCCGTATTCACAAAACATCCTAACGCTAAAAGTAGCTCCCAACTTGACGATATTTCTGCAGGACTCACAAACACAATTCATTTATTTCTTATTTACAACACTAAATCTTTTTTACATCGGTAGATGTATCTTTAAAAAAACATTACGATCTGAAGAGTGAGTAAAGTTGCAGCAATTACAGAGACAGACAGGAAATTCCTGTTTTGAATTAATTAGAATAATAATTGTGAGTGTTAATAACAGTGCTGAATAATAACAGAAACATCGCCTTGATATTATGTCGTTCAGCAGAAAACAGGGTTATATGTGCATGTTTTCTTCCATATTTCTGCAGGACTCAAACACATCATTCATCAAGGCATTTTACAATGTTGTTATTATTCAGCACTATTATTAACACTCACAACTATTATTCTTCTAATTAATTCAAAACAGGAATTTCCTGTCTGTCTCTGTAATTGCTGCAACTGTACTCGCTCTTCAGATCGTAATGTTTTTTAAAGATACATCTACTGATGTAAAAATGATTTAGTGTTGTAAATAAGAAAGAACTGAATGAGGTGAGTCCTGCAGAAATATGGAAGAAAACATGCACATATAACCCGGTTTTCTGCTGGTACTGACATAATGATAATTTTTCACTTTTGTAAAAATCATTGTCAATACTAATTTTAGCACACCTACATTTTTGCTCTAAGAGTATTTCACAAAGTATTTTAGCACTAAAACTAGCTCCTAAATCTGTGAAATGTTAGGCGTAGTCAAGAGGACTCCTTGTCACGTAATCACAGAGGCAGGATTCAAGTGCAAGTAACTCTGTCTTTATTGACACAAATGTCACTGGAAGACAAAACTCAGAACGGTACGACAATCCGGATAAGACGGAGCCGTGAGCGAATTCCCTTGGCAGCACGGGCAGGCTGTGGGCAGCAGAGACTCGGGAGATCGGCGAGGTAATTCCAGGAAGGGGTCCACAAACACCAGGAAGACAGGAACAGCAACCGACGGGGAGACACACAGGGAAACATCCAACAACGCTCTGACAAAGACAAGGGAGAAACAGAGAGACTAAGTAGGGTGAAGGTGATGAGTTGCAGCTGGCACTGACGACCAGCCACAGGTGCGTGATGAGCCAATCCCAGGCTCCGCCCCAACCAACATGCAACATCTACGAGTCGCGGCGGTGGGGGAACCGGGACTGGCGGATTAAGGTGGGACCGAAAAACAGGCTTAATTTTGGATACATGGAAGGCGGGATGAATTCTCCTGTACGCCGGAGGAAGTTTGAGGCGAACTGTCACCGGACTATGATCTTGGTGACAGTAAACGGGCCGATGAATTTGGGAGCAAGTTTATTAGATACGGAGCGGAGCGGAATGTTCTTGGTAGAAAGCCACACTTTTGACCCACGTCAGAACGGGAGGCTTAGACCGGTGGCGATCGGCTTTAGACTTGCGCGCACTCCCACCTGGAGCAGAGTCTCACGGGCTCTGGTCCATGTGCGATGACACCTCTGGATAAACGCGTGAACAGAGGGGACCGCAACCTCGGAATCCAGACTAGGAAAATGGGTGGCTGGTAACCTAGACTACACTCAAATGGCGAAAGGCCCGTGGATGACACTGGTAACGGGTTATGAGCGTACTCAACCATAGAAAGTTGTTGGCTCCAGGATGAAGGATTCTTGGAGACCAAACATCGCAACACCCTTTCCAGATCCTGGTTGGCTCTCGGTCTGACCGTTGCTTTGGGGATGATAACAAGACAGACTAACCGCTGTTCCTAGTAACTTACAAAACTCCTGCCAGAATTTGGACACGAATTGGGAACCTCTGTCGGAGACCACGTCCATCGGGAGGCCATGTAACCGAAAGACGTGATCTACAACAGATACCGCTGTCTCCTTGGCTGATGGTAATTTGGGCAAGGGAATGAAATGTGCTGCCTTCGATAATCGGTCCACCACGGTCAAAACGACCGTCATGCCATTAGAGGGCGGGAGGGCAGTAATAAAATCTAGCGCTATGTGGGACCAGGGTCTCAAAGGAACAGACAACTGTTGAAGTAGCCCATGAGGAGGTTGGTTAGATGTCTTACCAACCGCACAGACTGAGCAAGCCAAAACAAAACTGTGAATGTCGTGAGCCATTAGTGGCCACCAGAATCGTTGCTTTATTAAACTGCTAGTGCGGTTTACTCCTGGATGACACGCAATGTTGGAACAATGACCCCATTGGAGGACCTCGGATCTTAACTCCTCCGGAACGAACAAACGACTCGTGGACCGCCGGGCGGAGGCGTTACCTCTTCTAAGGCCACTTTGACCTTCGATTCGATCTCCCATGTGAGTGTGGAGATAGCTATCTTCTCTGGCAAAATACACTCGGGAGTAATCGGGCATTCGGAAGCATCAAAAATACGAGATAAAGAGTCGGGTTTGATGTTTTTGGACCCGGGGCGGTACGAGAGAACAAAATCAAAACGTCCGAAAAAAAGTGCCCACCAAGCCTGCCTGGAGTTGAGTCTTTTGGCAGATCTAATATATTCAAGGTTCTTATGATCCGTCCATACAATAAAAGGTACCCCCGACGCCTCAAGCCAATGACGCCACTCCTCCAACGCTAACTTGACGGCCAACAACTCTCTGTTACCAATGTCATAATTACGTTCGGCAGGTGAAAGACGATGAGACAAAAACGCGCACGGGTGCATCTTGTCATCTGAGGAAGAGCGCTGTGAAAGAACTGCTCCTACCCCCACCTCTGATGCGTCGACCTCTACCACGAACTGACGTGTGGAATCAGGGGCAACTAAGATGGGAGCCGAAACGAAGCGACTTTTCAGTTTGGCGAATACAGCCTCAGCTGTATCGGACCACCTGAACGTCGTTCTGGGAGAGGTCAAGGCAGTCAGAGGTGCGGCTAGTTGGCTGAAATTGCGAATAAATCGCCGATAGAAATTGGCAAACCCCAGAAACCTCTGTAGGGCCTTACGGGAATCTGGACTTGGCCAATCCATCACAGCCTTAACCTTGTCAGGATCCATGCGCATTCCCTCCGATGACACGATGTACCCTAGAAAAGGAACAGACTGTGCATGAAACACGCATTTCTCCGCCTTGACAAAAAGCCCATTCTCTAGCAACCTCTGAAGCACTCGTCTGACGTGTTGAACATGTTCCAGGAGAGACGAAGAAAAAAATCAAAATGTCATCCAGGTAGACATATATGAATTGGTCAACCATGTCTCTCAACACATCATTGACGAGTGCCTGGAAAACCGCTGGGGAGTTGGACAGCCCGAATGGCATCACCAAATATTCAAAATGACTTCTGGGGTGTTAAATGCGGTTTTCCATTCATCCCCCTCCCTAATGCGAACCAAATGATAAGCGTTACGTAAGTCCAACTACGTGAAGATAGATGCTCCCTGCAACCTCTCAAAAGCTGAAGACATTCCCCACAAAGAAGAACCCCGCCCCCGATGGAGAAGAGGAAGGGTGGATGAATTTGGAGGCTAGAGAATCAGAAATATATTTCTCCATGGCCTCCCTCTCTGGAATAGAAAGAGAGTAAAGCTTGCCCTTAGGCGGAGACTTACCTGGGAGTAAATCTATAGCACAGTCATAGGGACGATGCGGAGGAAGAGAAGCAGCACGGGACTTACTGAACACTTCCTTCAGGTCGAAGTACTCCAGAGGCACGTTAGACAGATTCACTGCCTCACTCTGAAAAACAGAACGAGACACAGACGAACAAGCAGACACAAGACAAGACTCATAACACGTATTACTCCACGCAGACACAGAATTGTGTCCCCAGTCAACCCTTGGATTATTTAACTCCAGCCAAGGGTGACCGAGGACAACGGGAGCCAAAGGGGAGTCCAGGATGAAAAAGGAAATGAGTTCGGTGTGGTTGCCTGAAGTGATGAGTGTGAGTGGTGAATGATATATCAGGGAGTACTTGTCCGTTGAGTGCGTTGACAGAAATGGTGTTCTTGAGTGCAATGGTGGGTATGCCGAGCTTGAGTGCAAGAGCAGAGTCAAGGAAGTTACCTTCCGCTCCCGAGTCGAGAAGCGCTTGCCCGGAGAAATCCTGGGCTGCCCACAGCAGTCTCACCGGAAGGAGAGTGGAGGATGAGGTCTTTTCCACAGAGATCCCGCCTGACAGTAGCCTTCTCTTTACCGCCGGGCGTGGTCTTTTACCGGGCAGGAGTCTAGCAGGTGTCCACCCCCGCCGCAGTATAGGCAAAGACCACGGGATCTCCGTCTCGCTCTCTCCTCTAGGGAGAGCCGAGCTCCTCCCACCTGCATGGGCTCCGGATCGAAAGTGTAGCTGACCGCATCCGCAGCGCTGGCTTGAGGGCATTCGACACTCCCGTACTCTAGTTCCATCCTCCTTCTGGATGCGGTCAGCCAGCCCATGCAGGAACATGTCCCACTGTGCCTCCTCGTTCCATTTGCACTCGGCGGCCAGGGTGCGGAACTCGATGGAATAGTCCGAGCCGAGCGGTTACCTTGACGAAGGTCAGCGAGTTGACGTGCCACCTCTCTTCCTGCCACCGCCCGGTCAAACACCCTCTTCATCTCCGCCGATAGCATCTGGAACGAGGAACAGCAAGGATGTTGATTCTCCCACACCGCCGTCCCCCACAATGCCCCTTCCGGAGAGAAGGGTGAGGACGAACGCCACCTTGGATCTCTCTGTGTTGAAAGTCTGAGGTTGTAGAGCGAAAAACAGGGAACATTTTGTCAGAAAAGCTCTACAGTAATCTCACCGGCATAACACTCTGGTGTGGGTAGGCGTGGTTCTGGTTGCCGCAGTGTGGATGGTGTGGGAGGACTCGGCGGTTGGTTGAGCAGTTAAGTTCGCCTCCTGCTGGTTCATTCTAGCATTGCTGCTGGTCAGGAGGGCGTTGATATCGGAAGCACTTGCTGAATCCATTGTTTGGTCAGAGCGTTCTGTCACGTAATCACAGAGGCAGGATTCAAGTGCAAGTAACTCTGTCTTTATTGACACAAATGTCACTGGAAGACAAAACTCAGAACGGTACGACAATCCGGATAAGACGGAGCCGTGAGCGAATTCCCTTGGCAGCACGGGCAGGCTGTGGGCAGCAGAGACTCGGGAGATCGGCGAGGGAATTCCGGGAAGGGGTCCACAAACACCAGGAAGACAGGAACAGCAACCGACGGGGAGACACACAGGGAAACATCCAACAACGCTCTGACAAAGACAAGGGAGAAACAGAGAGACTAAGTAGGGTGAAGGTGATGAGTTGCAGCTGGCACTGACGACCAGCCACAGGTGCATGATGAGCCAATCCCAGGCTCCGCCCCAACCAACATGCAACACACACCCAAGAGTGAGACAGGGAATCCATGAACCGTGACACTCCTAAGCAATGCTCATTGAGATGGACTACTCTCATTGTGAGGACTTGAGTCTCACCTCAGAGCTTGCAGACTGCTTCTCCTTAAAGCAAGCAATTCCGCTCTTCCTTCTCCTCCTCCATTTTTTTCAGCCTTAATTGAATACATTGTCAGCTAACTGCATGATTTGTATTTGTACTGTAGATGCATGCATTTTCTGTAAAGCTGGTTTGAAACGATGTATTGTGAAACTTTAAAACGATGTTCATTCCTTGCTGATAACACATTAAGAAACACACCTTTCTGCATCTTTAAACTGACTTGCATACCCTTTTGTACTTTAACTCTGAAAACCCCATTGTAAGTGTCATTACCACAGTGCACAGAGAAACAAAACCACACAAGTTTGGTTATCACACTATCAAAAACTCCTGGAAGTGTTGAGTCTTTTCTTCTTAGCATGCAATTACGGCGACTGACAACTTGAATTAAAATACTGTTTTGAGCAGTATTAGACAAGGATTGAATTATTCCTGCAGCACACATTGACTTACTCTCTTAGTTATCCGCCCTGTTCCTCACAGCCCTTACTCTTTCCAAAGCATCATGGGAAGTGCAATTTTAAAGCTGAACGACATAATATCAAGGTGATGTTTCTGTTATTATTCAGCACTGTTATTAACACTCACAACTATTACTGTATTATTCTAATTAATTCAAAACAGGATTTTCCTGTCTGTCTCTGTAATTGCTGCAACTGTACTCACTCTTCAGATCGTAATGTTTTTTTAAAGATACATCTACCAATGTAAAAATGATTTAGTGTTGTAAATAAGAAAGAAATGAATGATGTGTTTGTGAGTCCTGCAGAAATATGGAGGAAAACATGCACATTGTAAGAACTCACCACTGGACTGCTATTTTCCTCCTGGTCAGCAGGTGGCGCCTCTCACCAGGCTCTTGCTGAACACTACCATTCATTATGCCTGATGTGTGTCACCTGTGCTAGGCCCTATTTAACTGGCTTTGTGCCATGCTTCATTGTTCAGTCTTGAGCCTATGTTACCTGTTCCCAGCCACAAGCTAAGTTTGTATCGAGTTATGTTTTTTTTTTTCCCTTGTGTCGGTGTTGTTTTCTCTGGTTCTTGGAAGCCCGGCTTCCTTTGTTTTGTTGTAACTTTCTAAAGTAAAGTTTGTCTTTTGTTGAAGATCAACGACTCCTTGCTTTTTGGAATCTCTGCCCTTGGATTCATTACCTGCCCATTACAGCAACCTTGGATTCATTACCTGCCGTTGGATTCATTACCTTGCCCGTTACAGCAAGACTGAACCGTAAACATGAATCCAGCAGAGGAGACTTCTCCACCCTCTAATGTTGATCGCATTCTGTCTGCCATAGCAGTGCAAGTTGCAGCCATCCAGCAACATGAGCAGGTCCTTTCGGAGATTCTTCAATGCTTAGATCTTCCAGCCACTTCTGCCCAAGAGTCCCAGCTGCTACCTGGTAATCCCTCTCAAGCGGTGGTTACATCTTTGTAAGAACCCAAACTACCAGCACCAGAACGATTTGATGGCAGTCCTGAGAAGTGTCGTGGCTTTGTCACTCAGTGCACCCTAGTATTTCAACTACAACCCGGTAGCTTCTCCACAGAGAGCAGCAAGGTGGCTTACATCATCACCCTTCTCACTGGCTAGGCATTAGACTGGGCCTCAACTTTGTGGGACCAACAGTCACCATTAACTGCAAATAGCAGCAGCTTCATTGCTGAAATTAAGAGGGTCTTCCACCATCCAGCCCGCACAGGGGATGTAGACTACCGTTTGCTTCAACTCTCTCAGGGCACTAGGAGTGTGGCGGAGTTTGCCATTGAGTTTCGTACCCTGGCGTCAGAAAGTGGATGGGACCAGCGAGCTTTGAAGGCCACATTCCACCAAGCCCCGTCTTTGGAACTCAAGGATGAGTTGGCATTTAGAGATCCGTCTCCGGATTTGGAATCCCTCATCGACGTAGCTATTCGAGTAGATCATTGTCTCCGAGAACGACAACAGGTAACATAGGCTCAAGACTCAACAATGAAGCATGGCACAAAGCCAGTTAAATAGGGCCTAGCACAGGTGACACACATCAGGCATAATCAATGGTAGTGTTCAGCAAGAGCCTGGTGAGAGGCGCCACCTGCTGACCAGGAGGAAAATAGCAGTCCAGTGGTGAGTTCTTACACACATATAACCCTGTTTTCTGCTGGTACTGACATGACAGGAACGAGCCTGACCTTTGTGCAACCACACATACACCAGACCTTCAGAGGTGTTGCATTGTGGAGAGTTAAACACTTCAGATGAGCTGATGCACAGCTGCTAGTACTCCAGCACAGACATTTTCAGTTAAATAAAAGCCACCGTGCTCAACTCTTGGTTTGAAGAGTCATTGGCGTCTGGCTGTGAGCGACTAACTTTTCTGATCTTTTCCTCTTGTCAGTGAGCAACTGAAAAAAAAAAAAAAAAAGATTAATAGCAATATTCTAATTTTGGGGGACATTTTGCCAATGGAGTAATCGATTTAGTGAAACTCTGTTGTGTTTCTCCATTTCTTTGATCATCTGTTCTTCACTAGATCTACTAGATCATCTGAGGGATTGAACTGAATCAAGATGCTGCTGATCACTGAAGCTCTTCTCATTTTAGCTGCTCTAGGACAGGTAAGCTTGTGTTCTCGTATGAATATTACAGACATGAATACTGATGATGTGATCATTATGATTCCTGTTGCTGCAGGATTACAGAGCTGCTGCTGCTGCTGCTGTTGGAGGACAGATATATCCACTAGATATGGCACCAGATTCAGTTGATGACCAATATATGGGCTGTGAAGGGAAAATGGCGGATCTGGTCAATATAAAACTTCTAAAGAATGAACTCAATCAATCACCTGATTTTCAATCGGCTTGGAAAAAGGGAAAGAGTTTGGCAAGGGCCCGAAAGATGATTTGACAGATAACCATTTAATCGCCATTTTTGTGTACAGTGATGCTAGTGTATACAAGATCTTCAAACCTGACACTCGTTCTGGTAAACAAAGCTACACAGAGATGAAATATGAATGGTATTCACTTCACTTTCTGTTAACAGATGCGATACGGATTCTGAAGAGAAAACTAAATCCATGCCATTTAACTTATCGTGGTACAAATATTGAATTTTATAAGTGTGTTCTGAACAATCAGCTGTGCCAAGTAGTTAACGTTGTAATTATCATCAGCTTGCGTTAAGGACCCACCAGACTACGCCATCTAGAGTTTCATGAGAAAAAAACTAGGCATTTAAACTGAGGTTCGTCTAAATTATAATAAAGAATTTCATAAACTCAAAACAATCGAACAGTTCCTTTCGCTCAGTCACTACGACGTAACGTTAGTGACTAACGAATGGGGGTTTCGCTTAGAAGCCTATCATCTTCGAGCTTAGAGAAAACGCCCAATGGCGTGCCAATGCCATGGGCATGCGGAATTTGCATACGTAACTCCGCCTCACCGTGTGAGTATATAAGGAGGTACGTAGCAACATCGCATTATGTTTCTGCTTTCGGAGCCAAGAGGACCTACCTCTTCACTCCTACAGCCTTCTGAGACTCTGTCAGCTTCTTCGAGACGAGCAGCTTTCCGGTCGGTGTTGGTGTAACGGCGCTGCTCCAGTGATCGCATACTTCCTGCCTGCTGATCTCTGCAGTGGTCTGTTGACAGCTGGTGTGTGTTTCCTGGGCGCGCATCGATCGCGCAGGCTTCCTCTCACAAAAAGAGCTTGCGCGTGGCACGCCTTTTCAAGACGGTTCGCCCGCACTTCCGGGGCGATCGATATCCATTGCTGTCTATGGGCACTTTCACTGCTCGATGTGTTTGGGCTTCAGCACGTTCGGGCAGTGTTTGTGGATGTGTCATGTTCCCACTGCGGGAATGTGACCATCGCGATGTTGTGGTCGAGACTCAGTGATCTCCGAGAGGAGAGAGAGTCCTCTGCCACACCCCAATCTACCGCCTCCGAGAGGTGGTACTTTGGCTGGTGGCCAGGGTGACCTGAGGGCTGTGCTGTGGTTTAAGACCCCGACGCTCATTCCTCGGGCCACCCCTCTCGCACATCGCTTGTCTCTGACGCCTCGCTCGCTCAGTTCACACTCCAGATAGCAGTGAGATTTAGATCGCCGCATCCCAAGGTGGGCTGGAGTCCTTTGGGGATGACGATTAGGCAGTGCTCCGCCTCCGGGTGTGTCAGCGCAGCCTGATCTGACCCAGAGTTGACAGCCATGTTATCTCGGCAGCCGCGAGCCTCGGGCTGGTGTGGAACTCGCCCTGTCACGAGTGCTCGTGGTTGCGCGATTGGTTTTTGGGGACGGCACTGACAGCTGTTGGGCCCGCCCCAATGCCTTTCGTCCCCGAGGTGCATGAGGAGGTCATGCGGTCCGGGAGTCCCCGTGCTTCCCGTGGCCGCCGGCCTCCTCCGCCTTCTCTGCCTCGATGGGGCCGTGGCCTAGGTACACTGGGGTCCCCCCCACTGTTGAGCACTCTGTTGCGCACTACGGTGTCCACGGAGTGCTTCGACGTGGCGTGGCTATCCTAAGCACCTCCCGAAGCCTCAGGGCCCGCCTACTTCGTGGCGTGGTCCTGCAGAGCTACGGGCAGGCCGCCTTTGCACATGCACGGGTGGAGCCGACCCAGGGCTCTTCAATGAGCTGCGTGCCGCCACTGATCCCGCCTCTGGGCGGTGAAGGTGGCCACACGCTCCTGGGCCGGGCGATGTCCACAGTTGTGGTCCGGGAGAAACACCTGGCCTTACCTGGTGATGTGGAGGTAGTTGAGTGAGCCACCTCCTCAACTCGCCCATATCCCAGGCTGGCCTCTTCGGGCGGCGCGGCTGAGAACTGCGCCCAACGGTTCTCGGCCGCCCGAGAGCAGACTGAGGCTGTAACACGACTGCCCCGGCGGCCAGCTGCTGCACCAGCCGCCGGCTCAGTCGCCTCAGTCCGCTCGCCGCCGAGGGCGCCTCCTCCTACCCGGCCCCAGCAGCAGCCTTCACCGGGCTGTGTCATGGAGGAGGTTGCAGGATGACGCCCAGTTCACTGCACAGCCTGACTAAACGCCAGGCTGGAGGTGGACAACTCAGAGATGGGTTCCAGTTCTTTCCAGGAGATGGTAGCAGGGCCTCTCCTTTCCCGGTGGAGGGCCGGGGAAAATCCTTTCGCTGCTGGCCTCCGGCTGGCGGCGCTTGAGAGAACTGGTGTCCCCATCCCTGAGGACACAGAGACTGGTGATGGCAGTGTGCACCGCCTCGGCCGCGCCGCCTCGCCCCTCTCTCGCCAGCCTCTCAGAGCAGACCCCAGTGGAACGCGCGTCCTTCCCTGGTCTCCTCTGTCAGGACGCAGCTGCTGGCTGTGCCCCACACCGACGCCACGCCTCCCACGCCTGGGCCAGTCACGCTGCCTCGCTGCCCCACCCGGGTACGCCTGTGGTTCGAGTGACCCCGTGGTCAGTTCCTGGGAGTCTGACTTCAGCTTCCAGGACTGTCCGCCGGGCCGCGAAGACCATCAGGCTCGGCTAAGCGATTCAATTTGCGCAGGCTCCTCCCGCTCGGGAGTCCGCTCACCATGGTGGGGCCCAATGTCCCAGTCATGCATGCGGAGGTTGCCACCCTACTGGCGAAGGGTGCGATCGAGCCTGTCCTCCAGCCGAAATGAAGTCCGGCCTCGGCCTTTACTTCATTGTACCCTAGAAAACCGGTGGGTTATGGCTAATCCTGGATCTGCCCATCCTGAGCCGATCCTTACTGGCTTCCGCTCAGGATGTTGGCAGCGAACGCCTTCTCGAATGCGTCATTCAGTTGATTGGTTGCAGCGATTGACCTGAAGAACGCCTACTTCTTTGTCTCCTACCTCGACGCCGGACCGCTCCTACAGGTCTGCTTCGAGGGGCGGACATTCAGTACGCGTTCCTCCCATTTGGGCTAGCTCTGTCCCCTCGTGACTTCACGAAGTCTGTCGAGGCAGCCCTTGCGCCACTCAGGCAGCACGGGTTCGTGATCCTGAACTGCCTCGCGACTGGCTCAGACTGAGTCACTCGAGAACAGGGTGCGAACACAGAGTTCTAGTGCTCCAGCACGTAGCCTGTCTGGGCCTTCAGGTCAACTGGGAGAAGAGCAACTCTGCTCCGCAGGGATCTCTTTCCCGGTATGGTTTTCAACTCGTCGCCATGTGCGTGCAGCTTACCAGCGAGCACGCGCTGTCAATGCTGACTTGCCTCCGTTAATTCGAAGCAAGAGTGCGGTTCCACTGAAGTGTTTCAGAGGCTCCTGGGGCATATGGGCATCTGCAGCCGCGTGACGCCGCCGGATTGTTTCATATGAGACCGCTTCAGCATTGGCTTCGCGATCGGGTCCCGAGATGGGCATGGCAGTCTGGCGCCCGGGTCCAAGTGACTCGGCCTGCTTACAGACGCCACCCGTGGTCGAACCTCAGTTTCTACGGGCCGCGTGCCCTTAGAACGAGTTTCCAGGGATGTTGTCGACGACGGATGCCTCTCCCACGGGTTGGGTGCCATGTGCAATGGACAAGCAGCCGCGGGCTCCTGGACAGGACCCCAGCGCCTCCTGCATGTCAATTGCCTCGAGTTGCTGGCAGTACGGTTCGCCCTGCACCGCTCCGAGCGCTTGCTGAAGGGTCAACATGTGCTTGTCCGACAGACAACACGGCCGTAGTAGCGCACATCAACCATCAGGGCAGTCTACGCCCCGCCAGATGTCTCAACTCGCCCGCCGTCTCGTTCTATGGAGTCAGAAGCGCCTGAGGTCCCTTCGTGCTGTCCATATTCCGGGAGTCCTGAACCTCGCAGCATACGAGCTCTCGCGTTTCAGCCTCTCCCGGGAGAATGGAGACTCCATCCCCAGTCGGTCCAGCTGATTTGGGAACAGTTCGGGGACGCGCAGGTAGATCTGTTGCCTCCCACGACTCTTCCCACTGCAGCCTGTTCTATTCCCTGTCCGAGGGCACGCTGCACGGATGCACTGGCGCACAGCTGGCCGTGGGGCCTACGCAAGTATGCGTTCCCCAGTGAGCCTACTCGCACAACTCTTGTGCAAGATCAGGAGGACAAGGAGCAGGTCCTTGGTCGCCTGCACTGGCACGGCCGGGCCTGGTTCTCCAACTCTTACTCCTGCGACAGCCCCTCCTGGCCTATTCCTCTGAGACCTCCTCACCAGAGACGGGCACTTGGCACCCGCCCCGATCTGTGAAGCTCCACGTGAGGCTCCTGGATGGGACACGGCAGGTTTGAGTGGCCTGCCACCTTCGGTGGTCGCCACCATCACTTCCGCTAGGGCAGAGTCCACTCGGCATGCCTATGCGCTGAAGTGGAACCTCGCCACCTGGTGCTCTTCCCGCCTAGAAGACCCTGAAATGCCCGATCGGGTCCGTGCTCTCGCCCCTCCAAGAAGGGTTGGAGCGAAGGCTGTCTCCTCCACCCTCAAAGTTTATGTGGCCGCAATATCTGCCCACCACGATCTCTTGGAGAACAGAAAGGTAAGTCAGCACGACCTGATCATCAGGTTCCTGAGGGGGGCGAGGAGACTGAATCCTCCTCGCCTCCTCTCGCACTCTCTGGGACCTCTCAGTAGTTTTAAGTGTTTCATGGGAGGCCTCCCTTTGAGCCTTTGCGGTCGGTTGATATTAAGTTCCTGTCGATGAAGACGGCTCTGCTGACCGCATTGGCCTCCGTTAAGAGGGTCGGGACCTGCAGGCATTTTCGGTTGACGGCGTGCCTGGAGTTCGGGCCGCAATTCTCACGTGATCCTGAGACCCCGGCCTGGATATGTGCCCAAGGTTCCCACCACTCCATTCTGAGAGCCAGGTGGTGAACCTGCAAGCCCTGCCCGTGGAGGGGCAGACCCAGCCTTGGCATTGCTCTGTCCAGTACGCGCTGCGCCCCACGAGACATGACGCAGTGTTCAGGACCTCAGACCAGCTCTTTGTCTGTTATGGTAGAGAGCGGAAGGGAAGTGCTCTCAAAGCAAAGGCTGTCTCACTGGGTAGTGGACACCATTGTTTTGGCTTACCAGCAGCAAGGCCGACCATGTCCCCTCGGGTGCAGGCTCACTCCACTCGGAGTGTCGCCTCTTGGGCTTAGCGCATGGCGCCGCTAACAGACATCTGCAGAGCTGCAGGCTGGGCGACACCTAACACATTCGCCAGATTCTACAATCTCCGAGTGGAGCCAGTGTCCGACTATGTACTCGCCCCCGAGGGGCCGGTAATGGGCAGGCTCAGGTGTCTTCGCTGCTCGCCATTCCACTCCTCGGACTGGATACGCGCGATATTCCTCAGGTGAGCTCCCAGAGAGCCCTGAGTTCCTCCAGCACTGCTTACGCCGATGCCTGTGTGTCTGCCTCTAGCGAGCCCAGACCCTCGTGTCCGGCCAGGTGCCCCGTGTGCAGGGTTCCTCCGCGACCCCCACACGTGTATTTCACCGTAAGCCTCCGCAGTGAGCGGGTTTCTTCCTTTGGCATGTCCCTGCCACCCTAGGGTTAAAGTCCACCTTCGGCTGGTACCCTAGAGTTTCCCATATGCAGCTCCTGCGTGGTCATATGTGTACTCTAAGTCCTCCCTACGGGTAGGCATCTTGGCATTTCCTCACTGAAATATGCTTCCCAGTGTACCTTGGTATTCCTGTGATAAGGGGGAGTCCTTCGTCCGCACTAGTCTTACGACAGGGTACTCACACTTACGCAGGGCACTGGAAGACAGCTGAGTGGCGGGATTATATTGGACCCCCATTCGCTAGTCACTAACGCTACGTCAGAGTGACTGAACGAAGGGAACGCCTCGTTACGGATGTAACCTCGCTCTCGAGGAGGAACGGAGACGTAACGCCCCGCTGCCACATCAGCTGTGCTACCTGGAACGCAGGAGTTCAGTCTTGGCCTCAAGCAGGTAACATAATGCGATGTTGCTACGCACTCCTTATATACTCACACGGTGAGGCGGAGTTACGTATGCAAATTCCGCATGCCCATGGCATTGGCACGCCATTGGGCGCTTTTCTAAGCTCAAGATGATAGGCTTCTGCTAAAACCCCATTCGTTAGTCACTAACGTTACGCCTCCGTTCCTCCTCAGGGGAACGAGGGTTACATCCGTAACCGAGACGCTCAGTTTACTTAAAATATATCAGTTCTGAAGACTTTAAAGAAAAAGAAAGTGCTAAATGCTCATAAATATTAATTTGACTAAACTAATTTGTTTAATTTAAGTTTGGGCTACTTGAAATCAATTAATTATTTTGAGTGTTTGAAAAGAGCTGGTTCCATGTGAATTTGTTTTACTAAAATAAATAAGAGAAATAAAACCGGTCCGAGTGTCCGGTTTGGGGACCAGGCAATTTCGTCACTACTTTTTGCAGATGATGTTGTCATGTTGGCCTCCTCAGACCAGGACCTTCAGCGTGCACTGGGACCGTTTTCAGCCGAGTGTGAAGCAGCTGGGATGAGAATCAGCACCTCCAAGTCCGAGGCCATGGTTCTCAGTCGGAAAAGGGTGGCTTGCTCGCTTCAGGTTGGTGGAGAGTTCCTGCCTCAAGTTGAGGAGTTCAGGTATCTTGGGGACTTGTTCACGACTGAGGGAAGGATGGAGCGGGAGATTGACAGACGGTTCGGTGCAGCTTCTGCAGTAATGCGGTCGATGTACCGTTCTGTCGTTGTGAAAGAGGAGCTGAGCTGTAAAGCGAAGCTCTCGATTTACCGGTCGATCTACGTTCCTTCTCTCATATAAAAGGACAAGATCCCGCATACAGGTGTCCGAAAGGAGATTTCAACGCAGGGTGGCCTCGGCATTCCCTGGAAGAGCTGGAGGAAGTGTCTAGGGAGAGGGAAGTCTGGGCTTCTCTGCTTAGACTGTTGCCCCCACGACCTGGCCCTGGATAAGCGTAAGAGGATGGATGGATGGATAGATAGATCTTTTCCTCTTAAAACCTATTCACAAAGCTGCTGAGACCAACTTTTACTAAGGCCTGGGACACACTAGCCAGAACTCAAACTCGGGTCACCCGAGCATAGGTGTCACCTCATCTGAGGGTTGTCCCCCCTTAAAAATACCATTAAAAACCACATTGTGTATTGTAAATAATATAATTATATATACTTAAAATTATTGAGTGTAGTAAAACGATACAAATGCAGACAGGGCAAAAATGACATTGAGTCCCTCTTGCCTCAAAGTAGTTTGGTCCACCACGCACCCCACCTACACACGCGTCCGGTGGAAGAGTACAACGTTCTTCTGTAGTTGTGGAACTTAAAGGGCACCTATTATGCCCCTTTTTACAAGATGTAATATAAGTCTCAGGTGGCCCCAGAGTGTGCCTGTGAAGTTTCAGATAAAAATTCCTAACAGATCATTTAATATACCATTTTGAATATGGCAATTTTGGCATGATATCTGTTTGTTTTAATGATCATCTCTATCACAGACACGTTCATGTGACATTGTCTCAGAACAAGCCGTTTCTTGAACAGCACTGCTTATGATTTATGGGGATTAATATAAAAGGAGCGGGTGTATTTTTACCATTATAGGGTGGTTGTGTACACACACTGCCAACACACATTTATGTTCAAAAACCTTATAAAAGTGAATTTTGCATAATAGGTGCCCTTTAAGTGAGTAGGCTGTTAAGGCTATTTTATTCACTTTAAACATCGGATGAAGTGATTATTTTCTTTTTTAGAACAGGTGACACTGAGTTATTAATAAATTAGCAATGACAAATAATGATGAAAACATTTGTTTTAATAAGACACTTGATAAGTGTGATCTGATATTAGGCTAATATTGTAGATCTACCGCTGTGTTGGGATTTACTCAATGTGGATAATTATATTATCGCATGGTGAACATTTGATAACTCATATTTCAACAACTATTGCTGTTGTTGGCCAGATAAAATGACAGAGAAAAGAAAAACAGACATGAGGTCATTGGAATGCACCAAACGCCACACATCTTTACAAGTACAATTTTGTCTGTATGACTTGTGTCCCTTTCAAAATTTGCCTTTAAGAAATATCATGTGTATTGTCCCCCCAACTGTTAGATAAATTTACACCCATTTAGCCTTAAGATGTTTTATGATTATGGCTCCTGGCATTCATCTTAGGCAGACAGGAATTTGTGAAACCACACATAGACTAGAACTTCACAAGTGATAATCATGTGATCTGAACCATTTAGCTATTTTTAATACTCACAATTACACTATTAACACACACACACTCACACACACACACACACTATCAGTACTATAAATAAGGCACCTTCCTCATCTGTTAGTCTGAAAAGTCATTGTTGTCTGGCTGTGATAGACTGACTTTTCTAAACTTCTCTTCTTGTCATTGCTCCTGAAACTCCTGAAAAATAACAACAAGAAACTGCAGAATCTGACAAAAAGAGACCACAGTATTTTCAGGTAAGTTTGGGGTTGAAATAAAAGAAGAATTTAACACTTCCACCAGTGAACATCACAGGTTTAAGTAATTGTTTAAAAAATGTTTGCTCTGTTAGGAAATACTATTAAACCTGTATTATGTAAGAAGTTATGGAATAGTTTAATTATGCAAAAATATGTAAATATCTATTTCCATTATATTTTGAGTCATAGATATCAAGACGCTGTTGGGTTTGTCAGTGTCTTTCAGCATCTAGATCATCTGAGGGATTGGACTGAATCAAGATGCTGCTGATCACTGAAGCTCTTCTTCTCATTTTAGCTGCTCTAGGACAGGTAAGCTTGTGTTCTCGTGTGAATATTACAGACATGAATACTGAAGATGTGATCATTATGATTCCTGTTGTTGCAGGATCACAGAGCTGCTTCTGCTGCTGTTGAAGGACAGATATTACCACTGGATATGGCACCGGATTCAGTTGATGACCAGTATGACGGCTGTACAAAGGAAATGGCACATCTGGTGAAGACACATTTTCTACAGAAGGAACTCAAAAAATCTGAATTTAATAAAGCTTGGCAAGAAGGTACAGAATTTAGTTTACAAAACAATACCTTAACAAGGAATCATTCAATTGCCATTTATGTGTACACTGGTGATAAAGTATTTCGTGAGTTCAATAATGACACTCATTTTGGTAAACAAAACTACACAGAGATGAAATATGAATGGTATTCACTTCACTTTCTGTTAACAGACGCGATACAGATTCTGAATAAAACACAAAAGCAATGCCATTTAACTTATCGTGGTACAAATATTGAATCTAATAAGAATGTTCTGAACAAAGAGGTTCGTTTCGGTTCATTTACATCCTCCTCTCTTGATCGTAAGAAAGCACAACATTTTGGAAATATATCTTGTTTTGTAATCGACACTTGTGAAGGAGCTGATGTGACAAAATATTCTAAGCTTTCTCATGAGAGAGAGGTGCTGATTCCTCCATATGAGACGTTTAACGTCACTGCTGTCCTAAACAGAACAGATCAGCCAGATCCCTGGTGTGAAACTGTGTTTGTGTTGAATAGCACTGGAACAACAAGTGGCCTAAACTGTTCAGTGGCTTTCAAGAAACCTACAACATCTGTAAAAAAATTAAAATAAAAAATAAATATCAAAATATCAATATTTATGCCATAATGTGAACTAAAAGATGCTTGGAATTAATGTGATTACATGATTTATAATGACCATTGTGAAAAGATTATATATAATTTGTTTTGTTTTCTTTTTTGTTTAAATCAATAATATGTCAGAAAACATAATTTGTTGTTAATTTGGAATAAAGTTTGACCATTAAGCTGCTTCACAGTGATTTTATGTGTCCCAAATGTATTTCTTCAATTACACATAGTCTATTTGCGTCACATAACTGATTATATGGCAACACTTTACAATACCGGTGCACTAATATGCATTAGTTCATGCTTAACTAATGCACAGATAATCATGAGTTAATGTGTTACTAATGGTGAACTAACCCATTTATTAATGATTACTGCATCAGCAACTAATGAAGATTCTACATGATTAATACATTAAGTAATCAAATTGTTATTAGTTAAATGTGTTATAATGTATTAATTTCTTAATAACATATTATATTAACTAATAATGTAAATTTACGTGTTAATTACCACAACGGATCAAAGCCATGCATTTCAACTTCCAGTTGTCTGCTTTAATTAATCATTAGCTAATGTTTTACAAATGTGTCATTATGTTATGACTTTACTTGTTGGTGCACATCGTTATTGTAAAATGATACCAATTATATGGCACTAATTTGCAGCAGCAACATGCTAATTCAGAGCAAGCAATCACACCCAGGGCCTATATCATGTAGCCGGTGGCTAGCCAGGTATGTTTTAGTTTCATTTGTGCCAACCCTGGGTTTTAGGCACCATAATGGTGGTTTCGCTTCATGCCTAACATCAAAGCCTGTCTGGATTGATTTGGGTTGGTCAACTCAAAACGAATCCCATAACCCTAAATTTGTTCAACTACCATTACACTACGAGCCCCAGGTTTATACTTTCATCTCATACCTTAAGATTCTGGTTCATTGTTTTAACATACACCAATATAGGCTAGCAGTTCACTAAAAAATATTTTTTTTTATGTGCTTGTTCTTCTCATTAAACAGACTTTAATTGTTTACTGACAGACTATACTTACAGACAGGAAGAGTCTACTTGTGTTTGTGAAACCACAAACACACCAGGCCTTCAGAGGCGTTGCATTTTCAGATGAGCTGAACAGTTTCATGCAGCTAAACATGACCTGAATACATCAACATCACACTTCAGCTATATATAGATGTCAGCAATACCAAACCGCAGGGTTGAAACAACCCAAATGTTGGCTTAGTCCATATTTGACCCAACATTGGGTTAAAACGACCCAGCATTTACCCAGTGTATAGCAACAGTTTTTTTTTTACATTTAAAACCAATGAACCACGAATATTATTTCCTCTGGTTTCACAGACAAGGCTTAAACAGACTAAAATCCATGTTCGATCTGTTTAAACTGAAAGCAACTTGCAATACCTGATATTTTTTTTTGTCTCAAAATGTACACTTTTTTTTAGCATGTTTATAAGCTACTTTAATGTCCTAATTGAACCAAGACCTAAACTTAAATGGATAGTTCACCCAAAAATGAAAATTTCCCCATGATTTACTCACTCTCAAGCCATCCTAGGTGTATATGACATTTTTCTGTCAGACGAACACAAGGGTCATAAAAAAATAAAAAAAAAGAAATTGTCCTGGCTCTTCCAAGCTTTATAATGGCAGTAAATGGCTGATCTGTTTTAAGTCTGTAAAAGTGCATCTATCCATCATCAAAAATGCATTTGTGTGAAAAAAAATCCATATTTTAAACTTTAAAAACTCAAACAACTAGCTTCCGGCAGACGGCCTCCACAAGTTGACTTACGGGAAAAGAATAACCCCTGACACAACGAAATCAACGAATCATTTTTGTTTATGACTTCCTTTGCCACAAAATATGTCTGTTCGTAAACTGTATTACTTACAATTACCACAAACTAACATAAACAGCTAAGAGTCAAACTGTCCAACTAAAGGAAACACTGATCACCATAATGGTGACCAACATTTTCAATAGAACATCAACATCTAAACCTCTGTTAATTCTCAATAAGAGCTTGTAACATGTATTACATATATGATATGTAACAAGGGGACTCTGTATAAGGGAACAGGTCTATTTAGCTCAAAGTAATGAATTAATTAATTCATAGGGAATTTTGCAGGAGTCTATTTTACGACCGAGCAAATGACTCGTCTAGCGTTCATTTGAACAGGCCGTAACTATCAACTCTGCAGCGGATATTAATATCCACAGAATAGTGAAACACTATTTAATAGCCAGGTAATTTAGATCGGCAGTTCAAGACATTAAAATTCGTAAGCACATAACACAAGAACACTTATCTTTAATTTATAAACACAGCTTTATTGATTACTCTAACACATAAACTAGAATCTAACAAAAACAAACATACAAACATTCACACGTGTTGCAGAAAGGAGGAAAGTAAGGAAAGAATGAGTTTTAAGAGATAGAGAGAGAGATGAAGTCCCAAGTTTCTAGCAGTATCTGCATTTATAACACATGACCTGAATGAACCACCGGTGTTGACTTAAACCCTCCTATCGTTGCTTAGGCGGGGTTATTCAATTTGATATCAATGCACCAGTTCAGTTTAGAATCTGGAGGTTACTTGCGTTTGTCGCGCGTGTCATCATTGAACGGGGATTCCCTCTCGATCCTGGCTGGAAAGGGGTTTCCCGGTTCTTTGTGATTCGCGGAAGGTCTTGGCGTGTCTCTGATAGGCGTCTTGGGAATCTTGGGGAGCCAACCACGTGGCGTGTTGGCTGCTGGATGAGGGGGTCCCGTGGCTGTTTGAAGTTGAAACGCACTCGCTGGAGATTCGTTGAGAAGCTTTGCGGCGAAACTTAACTTAGAACACAAGACTCGCGGAAAGAAAATAAACTTAAGTAAAAGAAAGGAAAGTGAGAGTTCTAGATGGCTTGAATGAAATTCAACCCATTCTGGTCTGCCACCTTTGGAGTTCTCCAACTCCTTCTTCGAGGTGGACTACGAAATCAAGAACAGCAGGCTGTGCGAACAAAAAAAAAAATCAGGCTCTTGGTCTCTGCTCTTATAGATACGATTCGAGCGTCACCCACTTTCGGGTTGACCCAATCGTGTCTGTCAGTTTTTTGGCACGCAAAAGTTATTTGTTCAGTTCAGTTACGCCTCCTGGCTGCGTCCAGATGGAGCAGTTTATCCGTACAAAGCTGGTATTCTAATAATAAAACTTTTCCTGTAAATTATTTTACAAGATTCGGTACTATTGAGTTTTTCTGACTGAGACGGTACTAAACACTATAATATTAAGAGTTGAGAGTACAGAGATACAAGAATTCCACAGTAACTAGAATAAATAGTTTTATTTACATAAAGTACACACCCTAGACATTTTAATACATCGTATAAAAACGATTGGTCCTTTTATGTGTTCATGTGGGTGTAAAGAGACAGTCCGCATGTCTTGGGACTGTGGGGATGATTCAAAGGTCACCACATGGGTCGTGTGGGTGTAAAGTGTCTTTGGGCATTCGACAGATGGCTGGGTTACCGTCCGTTCGGCAATCACTGGTTTAGTGATTTGATGTTTCCTTGATTTTCAACTGAGTGCTGGAATCTTAAGGACTTTATGGTGTCACAAAGCCGGACTTAGAAGTTACTTTGTCGATGGGGGAAGGGAAGAAACTGCCTGTGGACCAATGAGAAGTCCCTTACTTCCTGGCTTGGTACCACAGGTGTCGTAAATCTTTGTCCGCTTGTTGTGGAGAGAGAGGGGTCCAGGCCGTAACTGGCCCTGGAATGTTGAGTTAATTTTGTGTGGACTCATGTTTGAATGAATCATCTGTAAGATTAATTTGTGTCTGTTGCGGCCACAATTGCTACAAGCTGCTGTTTAGGTGAGCGTTTAGTCAAGTTTGTTCAAGTCAAGCCAAGTCATTGTTTAGTTAGTTCATGGTCAAGAGTTTAGTTAATGTGTCACATCTATGGGATTTCTGTTAATAAAACTGCTCTTGGGTTTGCAAGCTTGCCACCAGTGGAGTTGTTACAATGCTTTGGGGAAGCAATGCTCATTGAGATGGACTACTCTCATTGTGAGGACTTGAGTCTCACCTCACTGAGCTCGCAGAATGCTTTCCTTAAAGCAAGCAATCCCGCTCTTCCTTCCTCCTCCAATTTTTTCGGCCTTAATTGAATACATTGCCAGCTAACTGTTAATTTGAATTTGTACTGAAGATGCATACATAAAGCATAAAGCTGCTTTGAAACAATGTATCGTGAAACTTTAAAACAATGTTCATTCCTTGCTGATAACACATTAAGAAACACACCTTTCTGCATCTTTAAACTGACTTGCATACCCATTTTCACTTTAACTCTGGAAACCCCATCGTAAGTGTCATTACCACAGTGCACAGAGAAACAAAACCACACAAGTTTGGTTATCACACTATCAAAAACTCCTGGATGTGTTGAGTCTTTTCTTCTTAGCATGCAATTACAGCAACTGACAACTTGAATTAAAATACTGTTTTGAGCAGTATTATAGAAGGATTGAATTATTCCTGCAGTACATATTGACTCACTCTCTTAGTTATCCGCCCTGTTCCTCACAGCTCTTACTCTTTCCAAAGCATCGTGGGAAGTGCAATTTTAAAGCTGAACGGCATAATATCAAGGCGATGTTTCTGTTATTATTCAGCACTATTATTAACACTCACAACTATTATTATTCTAATTAATTCAAAACAGGAGTTGCATGTCTGTCTCTGTAATTGCTGCAACTGTACTCGCTCTTCAGATCGTAATGTTTTTTTAAAGATACATCTACCAATGTAAAAAAGATTTAGTGTTGTAAATAAGAAAGAACTGAATGATGTGTTTGTGAGTCCTGCAGAAATATGGAGGAAAATATGCACATTCAACCCTGTTTTCTGCTGGTACTGACATGACAGGAACGAGCCTGACCTTTGTGCAACCACACATACACCAGACCTTCAGAGGTGTTGCATTGTGGAGAGTTAAACACTTCAGATGAGCTGATGCACAGCTGCTAGTCCTCCAGCACAGACATTTTCAGCGATATAAAAGCCACTGTGCTCACCTCTTGGTTTGAAGATTCATTGTCGTCTGGCTGGCATTGAGCTCCTGAAAAAAAAAAGATTAATAGACCGCAATATTCTAATATTGGGGGACATTTTGCCAATGAAGTAATCGATTTAGTGAAACTCTGTTGTGTTTCTGCTTGTCTTTCATCATCTGTTCGTCACTAGATCTACTAGATCATCTGAGGGATTGGACTGAAACAAGATGCTGCTGATCATTGAAGCACTTCTTCTTATTTTAGCTGCTCTAGGACAGGTAAGCTTGTGTTCTCGTATGAATATTACAGACATGAATACTGATGATGTGATCATTATGATTCCTGTTGCTGCAGGATCTCAGAGCTGATGCTGCTGCTGTTGGAGGACAGGTGTCACAGGTCGGGCGGGCCAAACCCAGGCTGCACCCACCCCTGGAAACCCGGGAACCACCTCGAGGAACGTGTCAAGGACCAGACAGACAAGGGAATAAGAAAATACAGTTTATTTATTATAGTTAAAAGGTCAATGAATTGGATAAGTCCTAATTAAAATCTTCTTCTTGCCAACAGGACAGTTCAAGAGTTCACCGGGGAAGGAGGGACGCCGTGGCGGACCGGAGGTTCGCCGGAGGGGAATCAGGGGAGAATCTCGCGCCGTCCCAGGTAGGTCACTGGGTAAGTACTTCACGGGACTCAAGAGGAGGCCTTGGTCATACGAACCCCATTCAGGCTGGAACCAGGTAAGTATGCAGATGCGGGGCGCTCACTTCAGCGGAACACTGAGACAGACACAGCACAGTTTCGGCGGTTCAACAGTATGTGAAGCATTTCACTGATATACCTTTCCTTCTTCTGAACAGGGCAAAGACTTCCAATAGGGCGTGTGGGACCACCAGGCGGAGAGGACACTTTGGCTGAACACTGGGATAGACACAGCACAGTTTCAGCGGCTCAACAGTACATGAAGCTTGCAACCAATATACCTTTTCTTCTTCTGAACAGGCAAAGGCTTCCAATAGGACGTGTGGGGACCACCAGGCGGAGGACACTTTGAGCGAACGCTCACTTCGGCTGAACACTGGGATAGACACAGCACAGTTTCAGCGGTTCAACAGTACATGAAGCTTTCCACTGATATACCTTTTCTTCTTCTGAACAAGGCAAAGGCTTCCCATAGGGCGTGTGGGGACCACCAGGCGGGAGGACACTTTGAGCGAAACGCTCACTTCGCTGAACACTGGGATAGACACAGCACAGTTTCAACAGTACATGATATATAAAGCACTCAGCATTAACAAGGCCGGGTCTTTTCAAGCAAGAAGTTTGGGCGGTGCTTTATCAAAGCCCTCGCCAGAGGTAGCGGGAGGCAGACTGTAGGAGGAGAGTGCACGCAGACTTCTATTGCTTCTCCACACACAACTTTCACTTCACAGCACAAAACGTGTAAATCTCACTTCAGACACTGCAATTCCTCGCACACCGTGCATTCGGCCAGCACTCACCCACCGGTCTTTCCTCCCACCAGATCGAATCTCGCCTCGATCAGGGCTTGACTTTGTTCCGAGAAGCAGAAGGACGATGCAGCGATCACCACATTCAGCAAGGAGAGGACAGAAGTTGGAGACAGATCATTAATTCACTCGTGTAATAGTTCACTCGACAAACGTTTTTCCAAATTCTCCGCACCACTTCAGTGTTAGTGCATATAAACAACGGATCAAATACTCATCACTTGCGCTTTCTCACTACGGACGATATTCCTCAAGTCTTCGCTACAAATACTTCACTCACTCCTTCCTTCCTCTTCCACAGCTCCAATCTTCCCCACTCCACAGCCCAGCCTCAATAAAAGAGCAACCCGCTGGCAAGCACAACATCATCCGGAGGGAGAGCCACCCCAACATCATCCCGAGGAGAGCCACCCACAGTCTGTTTTCTCTCTGTTTTTAAAGCCTCATCTTCATAGGTGTCCTCTCACAGCTTTTCTATAATTGCCTCACACCTGCTGTCACTCAGGCAATCAGCCCCGCTGCCATGGCAACAGATTCACAGGGCATAGACCGGAGGTTCACTGGAAAATCCTGAACACTGTATTCACCAGGATCTTAGTCTCGTTAGGATTGCTGTTTGTCACCCCTGTGACACAGGTATTTCCACTGGATATGGCACCGGATTCAGTTGATGACCAATATATGGGCTGTGAAGGGAGAATGGCGGATCTGGTCAATACAAAACTTCTAAAGAATGAACTCAATCAATCACCTGATTTTCAATCGGCTTGGAAAAAGGGAAAGAGTTTGTCAAGAAAGATCATTTGAAAGATTTGACAGAGAACCATTTAATCGCCATTTTTGTGTACAGTGATGCTAACGTATTCAAGATCTTCAATCCTGACACTCGTTCTGGTAAAAAAAACTACACAGAGATGAAATATGAATGGTATTCACTTCACTTTCTGTTAACAGACGCGATACGGATTCTGAAGAAAAAACAAAATCTATGCCATCTAACTTATCGTGGTACAAATATTGAATTTTATAAGTATGTTCTGAACAAAGAGGTTCGTTTCGGTTCATTTACATCCTCCTCTCTTGATCATAAAATAGCACAACGTTTTGGAACTAAATCTTGTTTTGTAATCCACACTTGTGAAGGAGCTGATGTGACAGAATACTCTAAGCTTCCTCGTGAGAAAGAGGTGCTGATTCCTCCATATGAGAAGTTTAAAGTCACTGCTGTCAAGACAAGAGTTGAGCAGAAAGATCTCTGGTGTGAGACTGTGTTCACTTTGGAAAGCACTGGAACAAGAAGTGACCTGAACTGTGCTCTATTCAAGAAACCATCTCGAATACCGAAGAACATCTCAAAGACCAAAACAAAGTACTATGTGCCGAATAAAGTGCTTTGAATTTACATGATTATAAATATGTACATCAATTCCAGCATTTGTTCCTCTTTGATTAGTTCATTAATTTTTTATCAGAGAACACAATTTGTTTAATTTCAACAAAATGAAATAAAATTATTTTTAAGTGACCCAATTCAATGGCCTTCTGTTTGGCTTTATTTACACTATGACCCTTTATAACATGAGCAATAGCTGCTAAAAACATGTCTTTACTTTCAGTCAAAAATGTTATTGCAAGTGTAAGGCCCTTCAATTTGTATAATAGTTTAACTACATATTTGATTATTCTGTTTAACACTTTGTTAAAATTATACCCGTTCATCCAGATCCCAATAACACTGAGTCTCACAGCGGCCGGGTTTACGATCTCTTTATCACAAACTTGTCAGTCTTGGTCATTAGACAGAGGCGATTAACTGATACTCTAGATGGCCATGCTCCATGTTGATCATTCTAGAATATTTTTTCTTCAGTCCCCTTAGATCTGAACTCACTTATTTGATGCAAGACAATATCCAATCAAAAGCCATGACCATTACCATATAACCATGCGACCCACTTAACTTCCTCCACTGGTAACTTTACACAATCATGCCGTGGTTTTCCCACATACACGTAATTAGAATAATAGTATATTAATAAGATGTTGAGGCTCATCCTATTTAGATTAGTCTAACAACTTTTTGTTGCTCTAAACGGAAGACCATTTGGTCTGATAACCTCAACAGTCTAAGCATACGTAACTAATGTTTTATTCAGAGCTCTAAAGCATCAGTCTGGTGTGCCCCTTAAAACAGGTATTACCTTTTAGTCTACTTTTGTGGGAATGAGACCATTGTACCTCTGAGACATTTAAAATGATACCAAACATGTATAATACTGAATAGTACTTGTTCACAATAACCCATATAGATTTTGGGTGAATTTCAACATATGAAGAGGAGAGATGAGGGTGAAGGGGATGAAATGTAAATTAAGGTGATTGACTTTGTGTGGCTGAGCCTCGAGTGGGGATACTATCACAAGAGAAAGTTCAAATGTTAATTCCCCGAAACATCCTTTGTTTTCTCAGGAGTAGTCGTTCCTTAGCCCAGACGCCCCGGCATCTTACACTAGCTAGCAGAAAAAGTTTAATTTCAGTTAATAATTGATAATTAAATTAATTCAGCAACAAAAAAAAAAAAAACAAGATTTGTTCAAATAAACTTATTGTAGTCTTCTTAGCTCTTATATGAACTTTATTTGTGTGGGATATCTTTCTCAATTTAATTAAGTTCATTCAACTTTTTATTTTATTTTTATTGTACTCTTTTGAAACAGGTTGTATACACGAGGCCTTTATTACTCATCTTAAGAGAGATTTTCCTGCATGAAACCACAGGCCTTCACAAGTGTTGCTGTCAGGAAACACAGACTCGAGGAAACAGGAGTTGGAGAATGGGGGAATCACACAAAGGAAGGGTAATCACCGAAGGGTTGCCGAATGACTAAAGAAACGTTCTATTTATCACCCACTGCTACATATACCAACGTCGGAAATAAGCGCAGTTGCAATAGCAAAATATGTGGGAGAGCGTTTCTATAGTGTGACAATGTTGTATTGCAATAGTACAATCAAAGTTAATATCAACAATATTTTCAGTACTTCAATATTATCAATACTAAAACGTTTTTGCTTCTTGTTGAATTTAATGTTTCAATGTTTCAAACTTCAAAAGTGAGAATAATTTTGAGTTTTTGTGGTTTTCATTTAGCAGAAGAGTGACGCTTGTGGTTTGTCCGGCATGAACCCAAAGGCCTTCACAAGTGTTGCATTATCAGATGAGCCTGATGTGTCATGATTAATTCAGATCTATACTAATCTCACAGCAGCTGAAATGTGTTTCTGAATGTGAAAATGTCTTTGGTTGCACCACAAATAAAAAATTAAAAAATAAAAAGTTAAATCTTTAAAAAAAAAATTGGTTAATTTGGTCTAATTTGTATGTTCGATCAGTTGCCTCAAAACTTTTAAGTTAAGAAATCCAAAGTTTAAGCAAGCAGAACTAGCATGTTTTTTTTATTTTGAATTTACACTTTTTAATTGTTCTTAATTTGAAATGTTTGAGTACACTAACTCATATTTCATGTAATCTCAATGTGAAAATTTTTATTAGTATAAATTATAGCTAGCTATAACAAGCTAATCTAATTCAGAACATGTTAACAATAGAATGGTGTAGCACTTGAATGAGTGCAGCAATATAAAGTATTTAACATACCCTTAAACCAATCAGAATGCACCACTCTTCACTATGATGGTGACCAGAAACCCATATTAACAAACTCTTCTACATTAGCAAAGCAAAACATGAATCACTACCAAATCTCCCAATTAATATTAATCTTGCACAAAAAAACCCAAAAACAACAACAACATAATATAACAAATAATTTTAGTATTTACTATCCCTTTCGAGAGTTGAGAGTTCCTGCCTCAAGTTGAGGAGTTCAGGTATCTTGGGGTCTTGTTCACGACTGAGGGAAGGATGGAGCGGGAGATTGACAGACGGTTCGGTGCAGCTTCTGCAGTAATGCACCTGATGTACCAGTCTGTCGTGGTGAAAGAGGAGCTGAGCTGTAAAGTGAAGCTCTCGACATCCGGTCGATCTACATTCCTACTCTCACCTATGAAAGGACAAGGTCCCGGATACAGGTGGCCGAAATGAGCTTTCTCTGCAGGGTGGCTGGGCGCTCCCTTAGAGATAGAGTGAGAAGCTCGGTCACTCGGGAGGAACTTAGAGTAGTGCCATTGCTCATCCACATCAAGAGGAGCCAACTGAGGTGACTACAGGCCATCTACAGGAGTGTGGAATTATTAGGCAACTTAACAAAAACAAATTTATACCCATTTCAATTATTTATTTTTACCAGTGAAACCAATATAACATCTCAACATTCACAAATATACATTTCTGACATTCAAAAACCAAACAAAAACAAATCAGTGACCAATATAGCCACCTTTCTTTGCAAGGACACTCAAAAGCCTGCCATCCATGGATTCTGTCAGTGTTTTGATCTGTTCACCATCAACATTGCGTGCAGCAGCAACCACAGCCTCCCAGACACTGTTCAGAGAGGTTACTGTTTTCCTCCTTGTAAATCGCACATTTGATGATGGACCACAGGTTCTCAATGGGGTTCAGATCAGGTGAACAAGGAGGCCATATCATTAGATTTTCTTCTTTTATACCCTTTCTTGCCAGCCACGCTGTGGAGTACTTGGACGTGTGATGGAGCATTGTCCTGAATGAAAATCATGTTTTTCTTGAAGGATGCAGACTTCTTCCTGTACCACTGCTTGAAGAAGGTGTCTTCCAGAAACTGGCAGTAGGACTGGGAGTTGAGCTTGACTCCATCCTCAAACCGAAAAGGCCCCACAAGCTCATCTTTGATGATACCAGCCCAAACCAACACAGTCTCACTCCCAACTCGTCCACATATTGCCGCTTGGTCAGGACCCTCGGCGTCACTTTAACGCACAGGGTACCCCTTAAGCGTCATTTTTCGACGTTCAGGGCACTCCACTGATTCCAATGAGAAGCCTAGGGCGTCATATACAGACGTGTTGGGCACGTGAATGTTATCATCGTGATGAAATTATTTATTGGGTTATAATTTTTCCATTATGACATGTTGGAGTGTGATTCTCAATGTAATAAGCCAGCACACTTTTATTTAAATTTATTTATTTTTATTTACGCTATTCAGACACGTTTTAAACAGCCCAACCCAACCCCACCCCGCACTAAACCTGCCCATTTGCGTATTATATGATATAAAACACAGAATATAACAGACAACAGACACACTTTATTGAAAAAGTCCTGCTAATGCAACTGTTCCGAGGCCAAACGATTGATTTGTGTGAAGAAAAGACCCAAAAGCAATCACCGCCTCCACGGTACCCTCGGCGCCATGATAAGGACGAAATGGGAACTTCATTGCTTTCAATGGAAACCTTTGGCGCCAACAGAAGACGCAAATTATATCGGTATGAAATCGCGCTGAAGAAGTGAAGTCTCATTCAGAACGCATCGCGATGTTTGGCATCAGTTCACGGTACGCGCTACATGTGGGTGAGTAGTCAAATATTATGTCCTAAAGTATTCGCTATCGATCAGATTATTTTCAGTCACTGCATTATATCTGTCATCTCCACTGAGGATTTGAATTTCTTTGCTTTCTAAATCAACACATCTTGCTAATAGGTAATTGCACACTGTCACGTGACATGCTATAGACCTTTAAACAGTTGTTCATTTAATAATAACTACCAGTGTAGTTTCAACGTGGAATTTCGCACAATAAAAACAACACTTGCCACACTTTTACCACAGTAACCTTAGTTTTAATGTGATAGGTGCAGTAAAAGGACAGCAACCTCAAATCTTACCATGCTTTTACCACAGTAACCTTAGTTTTAATGTGATAGGTGCAGTAAAAGGACAGCAACCTCAAATCTTACCATGCTTTTACCACAGTAACCTTAGTTTTAATGTGATAGGTGCAGTAAAAGGACAGCAACCTCAAATCTTACCATGCTTTTACCACAGTAACCTTAGTTTTAATGTGATGTTTGTTGTAAATAGACAGTAACCACAACAATTACCATGCTTTAAATGCATTTTATGTAAATCCAAATATTTTAATGTAAATAGAACTTTTTCCTGTATATAATGCAATATATTATATATTATGACTTTTTTTCTCTCTTTCTTTTTACCTGAAAAGACCAAAAGGGCCTTCCGGACTCAGTCAGCCCATTCTTGTTTGTGGAGAAGTAACGGAAAAGACCAAAAGCTGCAACAGCAAATATTTGCAAGGGTATGTATGTATGTGTTGGTTTGAACCCTTTATCAAACATATTATTCAGCATTTGTTGTTACTTAAACTTATTCTTACAAATCCCATGGCTCAATCAGTAAGAACATATTCTCAAAGTCTCAATAATTCACAAGATTTAACAAGTAGTCAAATTCATATGATACTGGCCCATATTTGTATATACTGCATATAATCCTGCAGCTTTTACTATGACTCCTGCCATTGGCTACTGCCTCAATTCCTGTACATTTGTATTGTTGTGCCCTTTCTTGGAAAGTAGTCAGATGTCCCACACACTGTCAGAAAGTTTATATTAAGTCCATTGTATTCTTTAAAATGATTTCAAATTGGGCTCTGTCTGTTCATGTAATGTTACATGTCTCTTCACACCTCATAACCTACCGCTGTTTGCAAGAGTGAAAATTCTCACATGACATCAGATATTCGATTATTTTGTCATACTCAGATCAGTTGCACTGTTGATAACGCCAACAAAAATCAAATGAATTATCAACATTTTTAAACACATTCATATGATCTAGCTTGCTATTAAAGATATACTTTTAATAATGGGAATGCACACATATTAGTGAACTTATTACATAAATGTATTTAACATTTAATTATGCAACGCTTTTTACAGAAAGAAATCCTGCAGTTATGTATAAACTGACAACTTGCATGCAATGTAATTAAATGTCTTTTCTTTCTGTCTTGTAGGATTACTTGCAGATTACTTTTACTTTTATTTATTTATTTATTTTTTTAGATCTCTATAATATCAAATTCATCAGCACTTTTAAGAGTCAACCTCACAAGAGCTACTAGTGAGTCGCAGCGATCTTGCCGTAATCAGCCCTTCACAGGTAAAGTTTCTAGAATATTTTTAGTATATCAGTATTTAATCAAATGCTCTCCTGAATCATATGGTAAATTAACTTTATTGTAACTGTCTTAATTTTTATGTTTCAAAAACAAAAGTACGGTATTTGCACATAGAGTAAGTGAGACTTTCTTGTTTTACAGCAGAGAAGAAAGACCAGACCTTATATCGAAGCAAGCTAATCGAATAAGTCCTTTGTTTTGGGTGAGGAAGGAACATGGCCATCTTGTGCTTGAAGAAGACAGAAAAGTGTGCAAGTCCACTGGTATGTCTTGTATTGAAGCAATGCTGTAACATGTAGTTAAGAATTAGATGTTGATCTCTAAAAAGAACTATTCATTTCAGCAGTGATCATTCTTTCTATTCTGATAAAATACACACCATTATTCATGTCTAAATCTTTTTATAACTCCTAAAATGAGCAAATGAGGTTCTGTTTCTTGGATTTATCTAACATTAGAAAAAAAATAAAATAATTTCTTCCCTTTTTGATACAATTATTATTACAATTACTGCCTTTTAGCATAAAGGCTGAAACACTTTTGGCCTTCAGTTCTTATCACCATTTGTTTGTCTTAGATAAAAGCAGACATGTAGTTGTTATAAACTCCAGCTATTTCTCTATTGTTTTGTAGACCATGGATGGTTCTGGGTAGCTTTGGAAGATAATGAGTTGTGATATATTAGGAATCAAATAGTAAATGTTCTTTGAATTATGTGAAATATCTGGTTAGTTCTTTGGCTTGAAACAAGACTTTATACTCCACTGAATAAAACACATTTTATTTGTGTTTTAAGATGGATAGCAAGAGAAGGCACAAACTTCAGAAGATTCTACAGGAAAAGACTAATGTGCTGCCAAGGAGGAATACAAGAGGCAAAAACTCCACTCTCTGAGAACTATGCATGGCCATGGGTGCTTCATAAGCATGGTAAGTCTGGTGCCTCGGCACCTATTTCTTAATTCTTACCATGGCATTTGTATTGCAGTATTTTAACAATTGTTACATTGTTAAGGCTATCACAAGTGATGCTCTTGAAAGTGACTAAAGAAATCTAGCATCAATTATAAAAGCTCAGAAGAGAAGAGACCATGCCTTTCTAAAAGATATGCTGTTTAAAATGTTTCTGTTGATATGGGTAAAATATTTTTGTCCAGTACTTGGCTAATATTATGTGCTGCAATATTATATATATAATGCTTCAATGTGTATATTATATAATGTACTGACTGCTGCTTGGTAAATTTAAATCAGAATGGGCAATTCTGACCATTTTGAGGTGGAGAGTTTACCTCCAAGCCTAATCGAGCACACCTGAAAATTTTAACCAAAGTCTTCAGGTTTACTTATAGACAGTTATAGACAGGTGGGTTTGAGGTTGAGCTAAATATGCAGGACAGTGGATGCTGAGGGCCAGAGTCAACTACTACTGCTTAAATCATGCAGAACATAGGCTAACCTGACTGTACATTAAACTTAATTTGAATTGTGTTTTTGTTTTACTTTTAGACCAGGACTGGAGAACGCCTGACACTGGAATGTTCTTCTTCCTCTGGTTGAGAAAAAGCTACACAACATCAGTGATCACATCATCTGTTCATCAGTTATACTGTAGGGTACAAGTGGGCAAAGTGTTTAGAAGAAGAAGAACGTGATGGACCATGAACCGGAAAGAGCCAGAAACCAGTCTAGCTGTGATAATGAATCATTATTTTCCAACACAATATCAAATCTGTTTTCTGTATCACTGGATGGGATTATGTGGCACTCGTTTGTGTGGCTTCAGCAGCTGTGAATGGATTAATATGATGTTAATGTATTTTTGAAGACGATTTTTATTTATCTTGAATCTCATTTGTCTTTATGCTACTGTATCAACTGTATACTGTATCCTCCAATAAAGTGTTGAGTGATAAAGTATGGTGAATATTGTGTATGGTGTTTGGTACAGTAAATACACATTTTACAAGTTTATTTAGGTGATCTGATTATTTTACTTGAGACGTAAACATTTTTGTCTGGTTATATTATATTTAGTACAATAATGCACCAAAAGTTTGATGTACTTTTAGTTTTCAGTGAAATAAAGGGAAGGATTACAAACACTTCAAGCTTAACTGAAAATGATCCATATTGATAATTCTGGTACATCTACTACTGCAATAAAAATTAAAGAAAGCACATTACCGATTTCAGGAACGTGGAGACAGGGTGAAGATGAAATGTCTCTTGTTATTTTACTTAACGGTGCATTGACCTATATTTAATAGTAATAGTGAAGTGTAAATACATAAATAGTTTTTGTTTACACTGGAAACTGGATAATGGCAAGTTTTTGCAGGTTCATCCATTATATGTATTGGTGTCTATCCATAAAACGAAATAAATATTAATAATTTTTATTTTACAACATCTCTTTCAAATATTTCTGTATTTCATCAGATGGTCTCACAATACCCATCAAGAACTAATGCAAGCATGATGTTAGAATAGAAAAGACAAAATACTCTGATATTTAAATGCAACTCAAAGTTTGTTGTCCATGATGAGGAGAATAGATCTGTGTAAGTTGTTCTGCTTCCACCTCCAGGGACCCAGTAGTGGCCCCTGGAAGAGCAAAACAAAACTTATTTCAAATGGCTGTATCTCAAAGTCTGGTTAGCGTATCACAGAGAAAATAGGCAGGACAACTGCTTATGCTATGTTTACTAAATAATGTTTGGCACAGTTTTCAGACATATATGGAAAGCTGGCATAAAGGTTTTCTCAAAATGCTCACAGTAAAATATTAAATTTTTCGCCTGCCCTCATAATGTCATAAAGGTTTGCACAATGCACATATTTAGATATCCAGTTGTCCATTAAAGATGTAATTTACTTAACATTTATTGTTTCATTATTAAACGTTTTAAACTACATTACCCATATATCTTTGTCATTGTATCAATGCAATGGTAAATATGGCGCTGTAGTTCATTGAAGTGTGCAGCAATGCTTAGGTTAGGTTGTGTTCTCGTAAAGGAGTAATTTCTCACAACATACCGACACTTTATAGCTTACTTAACGTATATCAAACATAATATTAACACCAATACATACTTTATAACATGAAACGCCGTTTTATATGGGTTAAAAGATAGTCCAATCACAGCGAGTCCTACGATAAAGTCACAGCCAATGACAATCCAGCTGAACAGAGGCGTCACACTTACCTGTCCATTTATGGTAAATGATGACAGATCTCATCCGGTTCCAACTGAAGGATCCCTTAAATATTTAATATTTAGGCTGCTAAATATTTATTTATTCTAATTAAATAATAAAACTAACATTTTAAAACGAAAGACTCATGTGTGGTTAAACTGATGCATAAATATATTTGAAAGAGAAACCTCTTTTTCTATGCAATGGCCTACAAGCTACAACAGCACTGGTAGTTTAGCAGCTTTTGTAACATTTATAGTGTGTGTTTATGTTGTATATATATTTAGGTATGTATATAAATATAGGTATACATTTTAAACTTCTTTATGCCACCCTTGACCATCTGAACTATTGGAATTAAAATAAATGTAACAAAAGCATTAAGAATGCACACAATTTTGTAAGCATATTCCAATATTTAATGTCAAACATTTCAAAGACATGCACACCAGTATAAAGATCAATCCCCTCTCTCTCTCTCTCTCTCTCTCACACACACACACACACACACACACACACACACACACACACACACACACACACACACACACACACACACACACACACACACACACACACACACACACACACACACACACACACACACACACACACACACACACACACACACACACACACACACGTGAAACATAACTTTTAAAAATATTACCATGATGAAGTACAAACCAAGAGATGAGGTGCAATTTTGTTATCTGAAAATATATTTATTCCCATTAAAAAATAAATAGGCAAAAACTGAAGAACATTTTACATTCTCAACTTTAATACTATATATTTGTGATTATTGTAACTAAATGAAAGTCCAATTAAATTATTATAAATGTCAACCATTTTTAGTAAGAAAATGCTTCAATATAATACATTCATGTAACAGTTACATTAAAAAGTTAGTGATAATGATACCATAAAGATGTAGTTATTAATGATTCCATGGAGGTAGATATGGTGGACATTTATTATAGTGACCACTGTATTGAAAGGTTTAATGAATAAATATTGATTTCAAAAGGTATTCACTCTCACTATCTTCATTTGTTCGAACAAACAACAAATGCAGCAATATACATTGGACTATAGCATCATGAAGTCGCTGCATGACTAGAACTAGTGGATGGCAATAGATATGTCCTTCACTAAAACTCCTGATGAGAACTAATGTTTTTTTTGATAAAGGCATAGGCAGACATCAAGTACAGTTTATGAATATTGGTTCTGCATAAATTGAAGAGATCATAAGACTCCACAGACTCCACATGAAGACATTGAGAAACTGTGTCAGAACAAAGGGTGCACTTCACTGGACATATCCTATGCATACCCGAACAACAACACCCAAAAACACTTGTGAAGTGGACACCACCAGGAGGACGAGGAGACAGGGAAGACCAAGGAAGACATGAGACATATGTTTCACGAAGACCTGAATGCCGGTGTTCAATGAGAAGATGTGAAGAACGTGGCCACAGATCGAATATGTTGGAGGACACATGTTGCCCAATGTGCCCAGGGCAGGACATGATGATGATGTTGTAAGTTTATACATAACTGCAGGATTTCTTTCTGTAAAAGCGTTGCATAATTAAATGTTAAATACATTTATGTAATAAGTTCACTAATATGTGTGCATTCCCATTATTAAAAGTATATCTTTAATAGCAAGCTAGATCATATGAATGTGTTTAAAAATGTTGATAATTCATTTGATTTTTGTTGACGTTATCAACAGTGCAACTGATCTGAGTATGACAAAATAATCGAATATCTGATGTCATGTGAGAATTTTCACTCTTGCAAACAGCGGTAGGTTATGAGGTGTGAAGAGACATGTAACATTACATGAACAGACAGAGCCCAATTTGAAATCATTTTAAAGAATACAATGGACTTAATATAAACTTTCTGACAGTGTGTGGACATCTGACTACTTTCCAAGAAAGGGCACAACAATACAAATGTACAGGAATTGAGGCAGTAGCCAATGGCAGGAGTCATAGTAAAAGCTGCAGGATTATGTACGAGTATATACAAATATGGACGAGTATCATATGAATTTGACTACTTGTTAAATCTTGTGAATTATTGAGACTTTGAGAATATGTTCTTACTGATTGAGCCATGGGATTTGTAAGAATAAGTTTAAGTAACAACAAATGCTGAATAATATGTTTGATAAAGGGTTCAAACCAACACATACATACATACCCTTGCAAATATTTGCTGTTGCAGCTTTTGGTCTTTTCCGTTACTTCTCCACAAACAAGAATGGGCTGACTGAGTCCGGATGGCCCTTTGGTCTTTTCAGGTAAAAAGAAAGAGAGAAAAAGTCATAATATATAATATATTGCATTATATACAGGAAAAGTTCTATTTACATTAAAATATTTGGATTTACATAAAATGCATTTAAAGCATGGTAATTGTTGTGGTTACTGTCTATTTACAACAAACATCACATTAAAACTAAGGTTACTGTGGTAAAAGCATGGTAATATTTGAGGTTGCTGTCCTTTTACTGCACCTATCACATTAAAACTAAGGTTACTGTGGTAAAAGCATGGTAAGATTTGAGGTTGCTGTCCTTTTACTGCACCTATCACATTAAAACTAAGGTTACTGTGGTAAAAGTGTGGCAAGTGTTGTTTTTATTGTGCTTCTACTACAAATTCCACGTTGAAACTACACTGGTAGTTATTATTAAATATGAACAACTGTTTAAAGGTCTATAGTATGTCACGTGACAGTGTGCAATTACCCTATTAGCAAGATGTGTTGATTTAGAAAGCAAAGAAATTCAAATCCTCAGTGGAGATGACAGATATAATGCAGTGACTGAAAATAATCTGATCGATAGCGAATACTTTAGGACATAATATTTGACTACTCACCCACATGTGGCACGTACACGTGAACTGATGCCAAACATCGCGATGCGTTCTGAATGAGACTTCACTTCTTCAGCGCGATTTCATACCGATATAATTTGCGTCTTCTGTTGACGCCAAAGGTTTCCCATTGAAAGCAATGAAGTTCCCATTTCGTCCTTATCATGACGCCGAGGGGTACCGTGGAGACGGTGATTGCTTTGGGTCTTTTCTTCACACAAATTAATCGTTTGGCCTCGGAACAGTTGCATTAGCAGGACTTTTTCAATAAAGTGTGTCTGTTGTCTGTTATATTCTGTGTTTTATATCATATAATACGCAAATGGGCAGGTTTAGTGCGGGGTGGGGTTGGGTTGGGCTGTTTAAAACGTGTCTGAATAGCGTAAATAAAAATAAATAAATTTAAATAAAAGTGTGCTGGCTTATTACATTGAGAATCACACTCCAACATGTCATAATGGAAAAATTATAACCCAGTAAATAATTTCATCACGATGATAACATTCACGTGCCCAACACGTCTGTATATGACGCCCTAGGCTTCTCATTGGAATCAGTGGAGTGCCCTGAACGCGAAAAATGACGCTAAGGGGTACCCTGTGCGTTAAAAAGTGACGCCGAGGGGTCCTGACCAAGCGGCAATATGTGACGAGTTGGGAGTGAGACTGTGTTGCCCAAACCAGTACTCCACCTCCACCTTGCTGGCGTCTGAGTCGGACTGGAGCTCTCTGCCCTTTACCAATCCAGCCACGTGCCCATCCATCTGGCCCATCAAGACTCACTCTCATTTCATCAGTCCATAAAACCTTAGAAAAATCAGTCTTGAGATATTTCTTGGCCCAGTCTTGACGTTTCAGCTTGTGTGTCTTGTTCAGTGGTGGTCGACTTTCTGCCTTTCTTACCTTGGCCATGTCTCTGAGTATTGCACACCTTGTGCTTTTGGGCACTCCAGTGATGTTGCAGCTCTGAAATATGGCCAAACTGGTGGCAAGTGGCATCTTGGCAGCTGCACGCTTGACTTTTCTCAGTTCACGGGCAGTTATTTTGCGCCTTGGTTTTTCCACACGCTTCTTGCGACCCTGTTGACTATTTTGAATGAAACGCTTGATTGTTCGATGATCACGCTCAGAAGCTTGGCTATTTTAAGACTGCTGCATCCTCTGCAATATATCTCACTATTTTTGACTTTTCTGAGCCTGTCAAGTCCTTCTTTGACCCATTTTGCCAAAGGAAAGGAAGTTGCCTAATAATTATGCACACCTGATATAGGGTGTTGATGTCATTAGACCACACCCCTTCTCATTACAGAGATGCACATCACCTAATATGCTTAATTGGTAGTAGGCTTTCCAGCCTATACAGCTTGGAGTAAGACAACATGCATAACGAGGATGATGTGGTCAAAATACTCATTTGCCTAATAATTCTGCACTCCCTGTATTTGGATGCCTCCTGGACCTCCAAGGAAGGTGTTCTGGGCACGTCCCACGGGAGGAGACCCCAGGAAGACCTAGGACAAATAATATAAATAGCCTAATAATAATAATAAGAAAGAAAGAAAGAAAGAAAGAAAGAAAGAAAGAAAGAAAGAAAGAAAGAAAGAAAGAAAGAAAGAAAGAAAGAAAGAAAGAAAGAAAGAAAGAAAGAAAAGAGATTTCATGGGATGTAAACAAAAGGTTTTGTTTTTGTATTTTTTCACCTGTTGTAGCCTATTATGAACTTCATGTTGTATGATAGCCTATAACACCGTTGTTGTGCCCTATAAAGCCTGGAGTGCGATTTGTAAATAGCCTAATAATAATAATAATAATAAATAATTATAATAAATAATAATAATAAAGTTATATATTACTACTATATATATATATATATATATATATATATATATATATATATATATATATATATATATATATATAGACATTTTTAACAATCAATAATTTTATTCGATCTTTGAAGTAGACTATTAGATAGAGATAGCTGATATTTGATCAGTATGATACTTGGATAGACACTTTACTATTCTGAAAAAAAAAACGAGATACAAACCTGTAAATATTCAATGGACTTTTCTGAAATTCAAAACAAAATATTAATGCATTCGTAATTTCCATTTCTGAATGTAGCTGCTATATGGTCATAGGTTTGTGCATTAAACTCAAAAATAGCCTATCATGTTGTTCCCGAACATGACCCTTCTCTGCCAACGTTTTGAACACTTGGTCATGCGTTTATTTATTTATTTTTATTATTATTATTTTAAATAATGCATATAGGCCTAAATAGAAATGATCAGAAACAAATCTACAGCTGATCCGCATTGTTTTTGATTCAGTGTATTTTAAGGAATCAAGTAACTCACTCATTAAGACAATGACATGCTGCCCCTGCTGTCTGTTTTAGTTTCATATTAAACGTGTCAGTTCATTGATTCCGTCATGCCATAAATTTGGATTAACGTGACGTTCATACATTTAATAAAGTTGCCCCTGGACATGAGTTTATGGAAGTAGGCTAAAGACTACCACCGCTTAATAGAACAAATTGTTTCTGTTGCTGTCAGTATTGTTTTTGGAAGTTACATTAAAATGCAATGGTCTGGTATCAGCGTCAGTCGGCTGTACTTATTGTATTTCGGCCACACCACAAGGTGTCACTGTGGCCTCAACGCTTCACCCTCGCCTACTCTGAGCTCGATTGCTATGTCTGAGGTAAACCCCGCCCTCCTCATTACCCTACGGACGAATAAATGTTGGAAGAAATAAATGCATAAATATATAAATGAATAAATAAATAAATGAATAAATTTGAAATAAAAATAAAAATAAATAAATTTATAAATAAATAAAGAATAAATAAATATATATAAATAAATAAATAAATATGGAAATAAATGTATAAACAATTATTCATTTTTGTTTTTGCTTTTCTATGTATATTTATTTATATATATTTTTTATTTATTTTTGCTTTTTTACATGTCTTTGTTATTTATTTATTTATTTTTAATATTGCCAGCCCTAACATTCCATAGAGGGTTGTCCCCCCTTAAAAATACCATTAAAAACCACATTGTGTATTGTAAATAATATAATTATATATACTTAAAATAAGTGTGTAAGTAATAAAACGATACAAATGCAGACAGGGCAAAAATGACATTTTGAGTCTCTCTTGCCTCAAAGTAGTTTGGTCCACCACGCACCCCACCTACACACGCGTCCGGTGGAAGAGTACAAAGTTCTTCAGTAGTTGTGGAACTTAAGTGAGTAGGCTGTTAAGGCTATTTTATTCACTTTAAACATCGGATGAAGTGATTATTTTCTTTTTAAAACAGGCAACGCTGAGTTATCAATGACAAATAATGATGAAAACTGATGTATTTTTCCATAAGACACTTGATAAGTGTGAACTGATATTAGGCTAATATTGTAGATCTACCGCTGTGTTGGGATTTGCTCAATGTGGATAATTATGTTACCGCATGGTAAACATTTGATAACTCATATATTTCAACAACTATTGCTGTTGTTGGCCAGATAAAATGACAGAGAAAAGAAAAACAGACATGAGGTCATTGCAATTCACCAAACCGCCACACATCTTTACAAGTACAATTTTGTCTGTATGACTTGTGTCCCTTTCAAAATTTGCCTTTAAGAAATATCATGTGTATTGTCCCCCCAACTGTTAGATAAATTTACACCCATTTAGCCTTAAGATGTTTTGTGATTATGGCTCCTGGCATTCATCTTAGGCAGACAGGAATTTGTGAAACCACACATAGACTAGAACTTCACAAGTGATAATCATGTGATCTAAACCATTTTGCTATTTTTAATACTCACAATTACACACACACACACACACACACACACACACACACACACACACACACTATCAGTACTATAAATAAGGCACCTTCCTCATCTGTTAGTCTGAGTAGTCATTGTTGTCTGGCTGTGATAGACTGACTTTTCTAAACTTCTCTTCTTGTCGTTGCTCCTGAAACTCCTGAAAAATAACAACAAGAAACTGCAGAATCTGACAAAAAGAGACCACAGTATTTCAGGTAAGTTTGGGGTTGAAATAAAAGAAGAATTTAACACTTCCACCAGTGAACATCTCAGGTTTAAGTAATTGTTTAAAAAACGTTTGCTCTGTTAGGAAATACTATTAAACCTGTATTATGTAAGAAGTTGTGGAATATTTTAATTATGCAAATCTATGTAAATATTCCTTTCCATTATATTTTGAGTCATAGATATCAAGACGCTGTTGGGTTTGTCAGTGTCTTTCAGCATCTAGATCATCTGAGGGATTGGACTGAATCAAGATGCTGCTGATCACTGAAGCTCTTCTTCTCATTTTAGCTGCTCTAGGACAGGTAAGCTTGTGTTCTCGTATGAATATTACAGACATGAATACTGATGATGTGATCATTATGATTCCTGTTGCTGCAGGATCACAGAGCTGCTTCTGCTGCTGTTGGAGGACAGATATTTCCACTGGATATGGCACTGAAATCTGTTGATGACCAATATATGGGCTGTAAAGGGGAAATGGCGGATCTGGTCAATACAACACTTCTAAAGAATGAACAAAATAAATCATCTGATTTTAAACTGGCTTGGAATAAAGGGAAAAGAGTTTGTCAAGGGCTCGAAAGATAATTTGACAGAGAACCATTTAATCGCCATTTTTGTGTACAGTGATGCTAGTGTATTCAAGAACTTCAATCCTGACACTCGTTCTGGTAAACAAAACTACACAGAGATGAAATATGAATGGTATTCACTTCACTTTCTGTTAACAGACGCGATACAGATTCTGAAGAAAACACAAAAGCAAAAGCAATGCCATTCAACTTTTCGTGGTACAAATATTGAGTTTAATAAGAATGTTCTGAACAAAGAGGTTCGTTTCGGTTCATTTACATCCTCCTCTCTTGATCGTAAAATAGCACGAGGTTTTGGAAATGTATCTTGTTTTGTAATCCACACTTGTGAAGGAGCTGATGTGACAAAATACTCTAAGCTTGCTCATGAGAAAGAGGTGCTGATTCCTCCATATGAGAAGTTTAAAGTCACTGCTGTCAAGACAAGAGTTAAGCAGAAAGATCTCTGGTGTGAGACTATGTTCACTTTGAAAAGCACTGGAACAAGAAGTGACCTGAACTGTGCTCTATTCAAGAAACCATCTTGAATACCGAAGAACATCTCAAAGACCAAAACAAAGTACTATGTGCGAATAAAGTGCTTTGAATTTACATGATATAAATATGTACATCAATTCCAGCATTTGTTCCTCTTTGATTAGTTCATTAATTATTTGGCAGAAAACACAAATTGTTTAATTTCAACACAATGAAATAAAGTTAATTTTAAATGACAGTTCAGTGGCCATGACGTGATTTTATGTGTCTGTAATTCATTTCTTAATTTATACTTAAATCTTACAACTCTGCTATCTCTCTAACTGCCAGCAATAGCAAATGAACTGCTAAATGACCTTCTCAGTGCAATACAGCTTGCAGTGATAATACTGTATATTAGTAACGCACTAAAAAAAGCTTTTGATTCTCATTGAGATTAAATTTAAAAAAAATTTTTTACATACATTCTATTTAAATATAAAATATAAATGTCTTACTTTTTTCATCTTAGTCATGTTGGAGATTAAGAAGAGTTAATAAGAGTGATGTTGGAGTTTTGTGGTTTTCATTGTGCAGACACTTGTGGTTTTTGTGTTTGGCTTTATTCACACTATGACGCTTTATAACATGAGCAATAGTTGCTAAAAGCATCCCTTTACTTTCAGTCAAAAATGTTATCGCTAGCAGAAACATTTTAAACATTAATTCCAGTGAATAATTGATAAATTCCACTAATTCAGCTTGTTCAACTAAAATATTATTTGTTCAAATAGACCTATTCTTGTCTTCTTAGTTCTTATATGAACTTTATTTTGTGTGGAAAATCTTTTCTCAAATTAATTAAGTTCATTCAACTTTTTTTACCCTACGAGGCAGTGGTTCAGGCTGCAGGGTTGCCGAATGACTAAAGAAACATTATCAGCATTTCTCGTCTAATACCACTCACTGCTACATATACCAACGACGGAAATAAGCGCAGTTACAATAGCAAAATATGTTGAGAGCGTTGCTATAGTGTGACAATATTGTATTGCAATACGTAGTACATCAAAGTTTATTGATAAGGTAAGAAAGATGGGGGTTTAAAACAGCAAAGCAAATGTCTTTGTTCATTTTTAAATATCTTTGATTATATTTGAACTCTACATAGGTGAGTAACACATTCAACATTATGGCAGTAGTCAGATAAAATGCACATGATTATCTCTGCTTAATGTTATGAACACCAGCTACGCTAATTATTTTCCTTTGCTTTTCTATCTGGACTGTGCTCAGGGGCTGGAGCCGACGGAATTTGTTTAGGGAATGGAGGCTTTACTGGACTCTGGATGGGACAGGAGAAGTCACAGGACTCTACACAGGCCACTACATGATGATTACGTTACGTCATTATTAACAAATAGCCAACATCATCTGTGTCTAAAAACACACGGCTACAGGAGCTAGAGAAAAACTAATGTTAAAAAGTCAAGGGTCAAGAGCCCAACTAAAGCAAACAGTGATTTCCATTGTGGTGACCTCAAACGAAATTATTATTTTCAGTAAGACAGAAATAAAGTAAAATTTTCTGATGCAACCGAGAAAATGCTGTAACTATGTAACAACAATTTAACACTTGGAGTGATCAGATCAGTGGCACTGAACTGAAAAAAGGTTCTACTATTAACATTTTTATAAATGAACTGTACTAACAAAATTCTCAACAATCTCAATTAAGCTAAGTGCAGGTCTATGTCCCATCTTACGCAACATCACTTTTCACAATGCCATCAGAAGGCAAAACTGCTGCAGTAATGTTACTCACTTAAGTCAGTGTGATGGCTGTGACCGAATGCTGTCTGTGAGTCCTCTGAAGTCTGGCTCATAGCTAGAGACAGCCAGTTTGACAGGAACTCAGTGAGGCGGCTCCTGTACTTTGATTTAAGTCTTTTCATCTGTGAAAATGCCATTTCACAGAGATAAGTTGATCCAAAGTAAATCACTTTTAGTGCACATGCAGTGAGGAGAGGAAACTTCTCTCTGTTGACAAGTCCCCAAAAGTCACTGTCCCTTGCAGTGGCGGTGTTTCACGAAAACCTAGGGTATGGCACGACTCCTTCTAGCAAACAACAACGACATTCCAAAAGACAACAAATAATCACATAGAATCTAAACAAAATGTGGATAAAACTCCACCAAAATAACTTTGAATATCATTTTCCGTGACCTTTATAAACATAGTCTTAGTGAAAAGCACAATTCACCTCAGATCTTGAAAATAAATTAAAGGAAACAACTGTAGCCACAATGAGGATGTCTGTTCATCTGGCAGACGGCCAGATGTCTCGCACCTCTCGTGAAGCGCGTTATCAGATCACGATAAGGCGATTGATGGTATTAAGGGCGTCACAATGTCTGGAAGAACACTCTTTTGATCTCCCTGAGGAGATAACAGCCAGGCTCCGGAGTGACTTTTATTGCCAAATGGCCCTATCGCGAACTTTCACACCTCACACACACACATAGAGAGACACAAATTAAATGTTCACCAAGCTCATGGAAGAATAGATGGTTAAAAGCCCCCTTAAAAACTTAATAAATGTATACTTTGCTGTCTGAATGTTTGTATAGGTGTCTGTAATAATTAGGAGGGTTATATGAGTGTTAACTCAACTGTTTAGGATAATGGACAGTGGAAAATCGGGACTTGTGTGTTTTCCACCCCGCAGACCAGTGGTTCATGGTGTTTTTGGAACCGAGAGAACTCCATCGTACCAAATCTGGTAAAATAATTTAAAGGACATGCATTATTACAAAGATGCCAGCTTTGTAAAGAAAAATGCATGAATCTGTCTGCCCCGGATAGTAGCCAGGGGAGGAACTCAGCGAACAAAGAACTTAGTTTCGCGCGGCGCTCTCAGATTTGACCATCCAGGGAATGGGCGTCGCTCTCTTATCAATAAGTGCCAATGCATCCCGCATTCCTTTGCCTTTGCCAGTGCATCGGTTTGTAATCCTCCACCCATATTTCTTCATAGAGGAGTATACAGCACGCTTCAGCACTTCCAAGAGAACCGGCCGCATCCAGCTAAACTTCTTCGCAAATCGAGAGCCAATACCAACCGACTTCAAAGGAACCACGGAATGCGCGGGACATTTGAACTCAAAACACACGTACACGCGAGAAGCCAAAACCAAAGCAAGTATTCTTATTTCTACAATCCAAGCTGCTGTTGAAAAGTCGTGTTACATCCGTTTTGGGGACGAGATTAACTCCTTGAGGGCTCTTGTAACGAACTGAAGTGAACGCTGTTATCCACTCTCTCTCTCTCTCTCTCTCTCTTTCTATTTTGTTTTCTTTTATTCTTTTCGTTTAGGTACAATTTTAGTTTCATTTCCTATCTATATTTCTACTCTCTTGATGCATATTTAGTATGTACTTTCTGTGTTAATTGTAGTGTTATCTTTAGTCTGTGTAATTAAACTTCCAAAAGATATTTTTGAATTGAGGCTGTTATTCTTCTACATACACAAAGTCAATGAAACTTACGAATCTTGAACGTTACCTAATGCTGCCTAGTGCTATGATTTTAGTAACATAACTGTACGAACATACGAAATATTAATTTGTCCTGATCAGTAAAGTTAATGCTTCTTATGCTCTCGTAAAGCAGTAATCCCTTATTGAGAATTGATTTGAAAGTCTATAACTAATTTGCAGGACAAACTTAGTAAGATAACTTCAAGCAATTACTTAAAGGTTACTTGTATTTAATTAAACATTTTCCTTATCAGAAAATTTTAATAAACGTAATGAACGACTAGCAAATTATATTCATAAACTCATGAATATTAAATTAAATTAAATTATTCCCAGAGATATCAGACTCATAGTCGATATTGTTACAGTTTATTTGGTGGAGAATGCTGGCAAGTTTCAAACGTTTGTGTATGTGTGAACAATATCCATATTCTGTTCATTGTGTATTTTTAGGAGTATTAATAACACGCACGCGCGTTTTTGAATTGAGAGGTACCGCGAAAAGCGACCCAAGCATAAACAGATGCTGAACACATGTTGGAATAGCCGGCCTATATTAATGACAGTATAGACGGCACGTAAACGACATGGCTGGGAGCGCTAACGGCCACCAGTCAAGGGAATCTGGGGCAGCTGAGCCAGGAGCAACTGGACACCGAGCTAGACCAGCTGATGACACACGATCCAACGCAGAGCTACTCTAACAAAGAGGTGGCCAAGATCCTCGGAAGCCTCGCCCACGTCCTCATCGCGCAGGCACGTTTAAGCGAAGAGAGCTACGCCAATCTGGAACAGGATGCAGCAACGCTAAAGCTTCGAGCCGAGGAAGCCCGGAGAGACCAAGCCCTCACCCAGCTTCGTCTAGATCAGCTTCTACAAACAGAGAAAGCTGATTAAACGGACAAAGAACAAGGAAAGGAAGTAGAAAGACTTCAACAGGCCCTGGAGGAGCTCCGTCTTGACGCCGACCGACAAGTACAGTCAGAGAAAGACGCCAGGAAAGAACTCGACGAACAGCTTCGGCGTGGCGAATCCCTCCTGGAGAGAGCCAATAATGAACTTAAAGACAGAGACGTTAGAGCCAAAGCCTATGCAAAACATTTGCAGTCGGCACAAGCCGAGATTGATGAGCTCATCCAGCAAAGACACGAGCTCAAAGATGAACTTGACATGGTGCAAAGAGAACTAAGACAATCATATAAAGTGCAACGTGACCGGAAGGAAACACACAACACAGAGTTTCCCCTGACCAGTTACTCCGCACCTTTTTGCCAAGAAGCAAGAGCTACGAGGGGGGGCGACAGCCCCCCGTTTAAAATGTCACCCGCCAGTCTCCACGAATCCCCGTCTGCAGCAGAGGAAAGGAAGCCCTTCCAGGAAGTCAAGGTCAACAGCCACGGAGCTTCAAAGAACCTTGACAAGCTGGCCAGAAATATTCCTACCTTCAGCCCAGACCCTGCAGGAGGACACGACGTCCACGCATACTTAAAAGACATAGACTTTTATCTGCAAACTGTCGCTCACGCGAACAACTGGGACAGACTGTACCTACTCAGGGCCACGTCTAACCGTGACGTACGGAGCTTTCTGGATCGACAACCAGAGACCGTAAAGGCGGACTACTGGCATCTACGACAAGCTCTAATTCGTGAGTACTCTGACCCTGAGTCAGACCAGGGGCTCATCACTGCCATGGACCTCAAGCAAGTCCGACTTGAGACCCCACAGAACTATTATAACCGACTGCATGCTTACTTTGGGGGCAACGACCCAGGCATGGAGGAAGACATCAACTTCAAAACTCTATTCCTCCGAAACCTGCACCCAACCATCAGTCACCACCTGGGGGTGCTGGCGTGCCCGCACAGTATGGATACGCAGCAGTTGAGAGACTTAGCTCACAAAGCTTACGTCAAACAGAAAACCATTTCTGAAAAGACTGTAAGACCGCCCACCATTTGCCCTGTCTCTGAGCACCACCCAGAGCTAACCCTAGAGGGCGCCGAACAGAACCACACTTACAGACCCGTCAACAGAGAGTCTAAACCACTCCAAGCCAGCAGAGGGCAGCGTGGTCATGGTGGCGGCCGTCCACGGCACCAGAGCAATCGCTCTGAAGAATCCTGGGACCCGCCTCGCCTTCCACAACCAAAGGGGTGAGCACCTGGGAAGCCGGCCGGCAACCCAGACGGAGCCGAAACGAACCTCCGAGACCACCCAGCCCAGAAAGCCAGCAACAGGGCCACTCTCGACGTGATAATGGTAAGCTCAGACCTGAGCCCACATCCAACAAAGAAAGTGCAGCCGCTTCTGAAGTTGCAGAGCTCTTAAAAACACTGAAAGAGTTTCTCCAAAAGAAACCTCACAAGGAAGACAAGAAGGATGGGCCAGATAAAGCATGACTAAATCTTAAACCTGAAATCAACCTTCCCGACCCTCCTGCAACTGCATTAAGCACCCTGAACACTGTTCCTCAACCACAGACTATTGAACTGACTGTTGCACCCCCACACGTCAGCAGCACACACTCACTACAGCTGACAGCAACAGCCCCTGACCAAAACAGCATCATGTGTCACCCCAAGATACCAGAAAGCGCTGTTTTGACTATTTGCACTCACAATGAGACACCAGAGACATATCCCGACGGCTTAACAAGCAACACACAGGTCCCCACACCAAGACTCCTGGGAAACCTGATCGAGAAGGGAATGGCTCGAAAACTCTATCTAACCATCACCATGGAAAGGGAAGTTAAGCTCGAAGCCCTCGTTGACACTGGCTCCGACCTCACGCTGATATCCGCCCAACTGTTTGAAAAACTCAGATTTGAAGCACAGAGACAAAATCGCACTCTTAACCTTCAAACTTGCAAGCTAAATGTGCAGTCGTATAGCCAAAACGACATCCAGCTCACGTACATAGCTCCCATTCACCTGACAATCGGACCTATGAGCCTTATACACCCCGTCTATGTCTCCCCGATGAACACGTATCCGTTTCTCATCGGAAAAGACCTGCTGGACCGCTTCGAACCCTTACTGGACTTCAAACAGCTGAAATTCTGGGCTCAAGTGCGCGACCCTCTGCCCCTTCAGACACACACATCGTTTGAGCAAGACTGTCAAGTCACCGAGGTCACGGAAACTCCCACAGAGCCAGACTGCCAGGTCACAAAGGTCACGGGACCTCCTGCAGCACACTGTGAAAACACAGCCTCAGCCACGAAGCCAAGTTCAAGTTCGCTACTCTGCACATTTCAGCTCACCAAAGACTCCGATACCTTCTGCCCCCAGGTCATGAATGACCTACAGCTGAATGATATCACCACAACGAACAGTATTCTCGCACTATGGGCCGATAACTCAGCCATTAGTCTCTCACTGTTCACGTCAATCAGTGAAAATGCACCACACACTCCTTACGCCAGCAAGCGCACCCATTTCCCTTTGAACTCATACCCCTCCTCTATGGTGTCTGCCAGAGGAATCTGTGCGCTGCGCTTGACATGGAACCACCGGTGCCTTACCCATTATTTCCTGGTCCTGCTGGACCCGCCCCATGATGTTTACATCGGAGCAGACATTCTGATTCGCCTCCGGGCTCATGTAGACGTGTGTAACGAAGTGGTATGGGCTCCATTAACTTCACAGCCACACGTTTCCATCAGTCATGACAATCTCGTGTCAGGACAGACCATCCCAGAAGTCTGCACGCTTGTCAGTGAACAAGGAACTGTGATACCAGCATACACCAAAGGGGTCGCCGTGCGGCTCAACATGCGATGTGGTCAAACCTTAAACCACACGCTGGGTTTCTTCCAACCCTCACCCGAATGTGTGGAACTCGGACTCACACTTGAAGCCACACCCCTCACTGAAGTGTCATCTCGTATTGTTTACATCCTGTTCAACAACTGCACAGCAATTGACATCAACATTCCCAAAGCCTTTCGGCTGGGATGGCTAATCACCAATGACTTTCATGACTTTGAACTCGTGTTACCCATCATTAGGCCCATTCCACACGCACTGATACCCGAAGGGAGTACAGACAACACACTGTTCACTGTACCCTTCAAGTTCATCGCCATAACATCTGTCATGCCGGCGACCAAAGACCAGGTCTGCCGAACGGAACTGACAGAGGACAGTCACCTTGTAGTATACACAGTCTCCCATCAGCCTGTCATGGAAACGGATGAACCTGCTTCACCTCTCCATACCAACCTGACTGATGACACCCAGACGGAGGAACCGTACGCAGGTTTCGATTCTCAAGTGCAACAAATGCTACGAGACGCTAACGCACTACACAGCGAGATGTGGGAACCTCCAAAACCCACATCCAGCCCCAGCGTTGCAGTCCTAACCCGCTGCAAGCGATCGGCACCAGCTACAATGCCCGCCTCACAGTCGCTATCGCTAACAACGCAGATTTCCCACAACAACAGCGCGGAAATACAAGCTTCTGACACGGCAATAAAGACAATTTTCGACCACCTCTCTGACCCCTCCAACCACCCTATCACTGACTCTGACCTCTCTAACAACTCAAGCCTCAAGCATCTACATAACTCCAAACACATGATGCGTATACAGGACGACATTCTGTGGTTTGCACCCGATGACAACGCCACGGCTTGTGATGCCACGATCGCAAAGGGGGGTTATGCTAATGTACGCCCACGACACACCATGTGCAGGACACCACGGCACCAGAGCCACGTATGACACACTGAAACAGGTGGCATATTGGCCCGGCATGCAACAAGATGTTGCGAGTCGTCAGAGAATGTCTGGTTTGCTGTCAGTTCCAGCCAGCAAACCCGAACCACAGAGCCCCACTGCAACGCAGAGGGATCACGTTCCCATGGTCAGACCTACAAATCGACTGGGTAGGACCCCTGCCCAGGTCCACAAGAGGCAACAGGTACTTTCTCACAGTTGTGTGCCAGTTCACCAAGTGGGTAGAGTGTCTACCAGCACCCAACGACACCGCCCAGACCACGGCATACCTCCTGCTAAACCACATTTTCTCCCGGTTCGGATTGCCACTGAGAGTCAACTCAGACAGAGGCACCCATTTCACTGCCGAGATCATGCAACAGATCTGAAAATGTCTGGGGATACGGGCTAGACTGCACATCAGCCACCACCCCATCGCATCAGGGCAAGTTGAGAGATCGAACAGAACTGTGGTCGCCATGCTGAGAAAGTATGTGTCTGCTAACCAGAAAGACTGGGATATGAAACTCCCCCTCGTTCTGATGGCCCTCAGAGCCACCCCGCAGGAATCAACACGGGTATCCCCTTTTGAACTCATGACTGGGCGGCAGATGACTCCGCCACTACACCTGCTGTATCAACCCGGCGACTCCAACCTTGTCACCGCGTACACCACGTTCCAGTACCTCGATGAGCTCCATAGACATTTAAAAACAACTTTCGCCTTTGCCCAGCAACACTTGCAAAAGAGCCCTGAAGGTCGGAAAGCCTATTACGACCGCAAAGCCTCACACCAAGAACTGGAGGTGGGCGACAAGATCTGGTACTACAACTTCAATCCGCCACCTTTGACAGGCCCCCGACGGCTGTCAAAGAAATGTCTGCCCCACTGGACGGGACCTCAGGAGATTACGAACAAACTCTCTCCCGTCGCGTACCAGATTCAACTAAACCGGGGACAGAGAGAACCGGTTCTCAAATGGGTTCACCGAAACCCGATCAAGAGACATGTGGCCACTAACAGAGAAAGACAGTTAGGGGCCAATGCAAGCGGAACGCAACCGCCGCCCCTGAAACAAGAAGACTTGTCCCATCAACCTGGGACAAACCTCGCTGACCTATACCCTCTCTCTCTTCCCTTTCTCATCCCTACCTCTCTCTCTCTTGCCTGTAACAGGATGCGACTGTGGATCATGCTCCTGTGCCTCCAGACAATCAGAGGCCAGCCACCACCAGACATCATCACACCAGGTCCAGCCTCGGGCATCGTACTGAGAGAGCAACCCGGACTCTTGATTACCAACTGCCGAACATACACCCAGAAGGTGTATGTCCGACTTGACCCCCAATGTCTACAAAGCACACTACCCCCGTGCAATAGCCCAGTACAGCTGGGCCGGTGCTCGCTGGACAGAGGACTCTCTCCTCCACGCCGAGGCCGATATCAAGCACATGCTCAACCAGCTAGAGAAGATGACCGTCACCCAAGCAGAGTTCTCCAGCGCAATAACTCCGATCTTTCAAGTATTCATATTCTTGTGTAATCGACGCGCCATCCTAAATGAACCCGTCTCTTGCGTGATACCCAAAATTTTGAATATTCCTATCTAATATGATTTATGACCTGCAAGGTTGCCAGAGTAATAATTATACACTGTTAATAATAGGCCAGAGGAGAACTGGCACCCCGACTGAGTCTGGTTTCTCCCAAGGTTTATTTTTCTCCATCATGCCCTGATGGAGTTTTGGTTCCTTGCCACTGTCGCCTTTGGCTTGGCTTGCTCAGTTGGGGACACTCAAATTCTGATCCAAGTTACTCAACTAAATATACAAATAGAATTTATTAATTTGGTCATATATAATTCTATAAACTATCCAAATTAAACTAGCCAAATCAAATTTTGTTGCAATGTTATCCTGTTTAACACTGTGAAGCTGCTTTGAAACAATCGTCATTGTAAAAGCGCTATATAAATAAAGTTGATTGATTGATTGATTGATTGGGAGGACACAACCGCCGCTCCAAATGGTTCCTGGGAGCGCTGCTCGGAGCCGCCGCCGCCGTCGGAACTCTGTTTAACATTGGCATGTCCAGTGTCAACGCTGAAACATCGCCACAGTAAGACGACATGTGGCCGAAATCCAAAATGAACTTCCACAGCTTAAAGAGCAACTCACCACACAAAGTGCAGCTTTGCAAACTATCGGCAAGACGTTGAGAGGAACTGTGGTAATTCTAAACACCCACAGTGTCCTGTTGAACCAGACCACGAACTCCATGAAACAGTTATTCACCGTCTTCCAGAATGACTTTGCCCCAACGCAGCTGGTTACAGCCTTAATGACTGACATGTTACGGGAAATAAGCTCGTCCATCGACAGCTTAGCCATGGGTAGAATACCGACTCAAAGACATTATCAATGTGGGCTTTTGGAAAGGTAACACTCACCTCAAGGTGCGCACACCCCAGGTAGTCGCATACCATGACAGCGACACCCAGCTGTACCTAGCCCCAAACCTGCACATGTGCACCCTGACCAAAGACATTCATTATCTCTGCCCAAGCAAACCTTTCCTCCGAGACAACACCGAGGGAATCTGCGGTTTGCAACCTATGCTCAGCAATACCCGCTGCCCCACTGACGCAACGCCTCGTACCCAAGTCACCGGGACGCAAGCAGAGATCGTAGGTGACAGATGGCTCGTCAACACTCTAGTGCGCACCGCCACACTGATCTACGACCAACACGACACTGCAACCCGCATCAACCTGCTGGATCAGAGCATGTGGGTCCAGGTACCGCGAGGAGCCATCCTCCACCTGGACGACTTGGCCCTGTACCACCTCCCAAGCGAAGAGTACCAGTCAGAACTGGAAATCCCCACCTTCTTCAAGGACCACAACTTCACCCTCGCCCCTGAGTTAGAATTGTGGATTGAGAAAGAGGGGCCCCAGCTCATTGACATCACTCCCCTTGATGCAACCCTTCGAGCATTGTCCCGAATGCCCATCCTGAATACCTCCCCTGTTGTCCAAACCTGGACCGCAGCTGACACTGCACTATGTGTCTCTATGATCTTCGGCAATACCCTAACCCTGGGCGTCGCCTTCTTCCTGTACAGAAAATTCAGCGAGATGAGAACCTCCACAGCCAAGCTCACGACAGCCGTGTCTGGAGGTCTCCGATGGAAACCACGGAGGGAGGTTACCACACCCCAAGCAGAGGCAGATCTCATCGAGCTGGCTCCCCAGCCGTAACAAACACCTGCTGCCCGACCGCCCGACTCACCTACCATCCGTCCATTGTGATGGGGTGGGTTGTCCGATAATGACCAGAGGACATCAGCCGAACAAAAAGGGGGACTGTAGCCACAATGAGGATGTCTGTTCATCTGGCAGAAGGCCAGATGTCTCGCACCTCTCGTGAAGCGCGTTATCAGATCACGATAAGGCGATTGATGGTATTAAGGGCGTCACAATGTCTGGAAGAACACTCTTTTGATCTCCCTGGGGAGATAACAGCCAGGCTCCGGAGTGACTTTTATTGCCAAATGGCCCTATCGCGAACTTTCACACCTCACACACACACATAGAGAGACACAAATTAAATGTACACCAAGCTCATGGAAGAATAGATGGTTAAAAGCCCCCTTAAAAACTTAATAAATGTATACTTTGCTGTCTGAATGTTTGTATAGTTGTCTGTAATAATTAGGAGGGTTATATGAATGTTAACTCAACTGTTTAGGACAATGGACAGTGGAAAACCTGGACTTGTGTGTTTTCCACCCCGCAGACCAGTGGTTCATGGTGTCTCTGGAACCGAGAGAACTCCATCGTACCGAATCTGGTAAAATAATTTAAAGGACATGCATTATTACAAAGATGCCATCTTTGTAAAGAAAAATGCATGAATCTGTCTGCCCCTGATAGTAGCCAGGGGGGAGGAACTCAGCCGAACAAAGAACTTAGTTTCGCGCCGAAAACGCTCAGATCGATTGGACCATCCAGGGAATGGGCGTCGCTCTCTTATCAATAAGTGCCAATGCATCCCGCATTCCTTTGCCTTTGCCAGTGCATCACATTGCAATCCGCCACCCACATTCTTCAGAGAGGAGGATACAGCACGGTTCAGCACTTCCAAGAGAACCGGCCGCATCCAGGTAAACTTCTTCGCAAACCGAGAGCCAATACCAACCGACTTCAAAGGAACCACGGAACGCGCGGGACATTTGAACTCAGAATACACGTACACGCGAGAAGCCAAAACCAAAGCAAGTATTCTTATTTCTACAATCCAAGCTGCTGTTGAAACATCCAAGCTGGTGTTACATCCGTTTTGGGGACGAGATTAACTCCTTGAGGGCTCTTGTAACGAACTGAAGTGAACGCTGTTATCCACTCTCTCTCTCTCTCTCTCTCTCTATTTTGTTTTCTTTTATTCTTTTCGTTTAGGTACAATTTTAGTTTCATTTCCTATCTATATTTCTACTCTCTTGATTCATATTTAGTATGTACTTTCTGTGTTAATTGTAGTGTTATCTTTAGTCTGTGTAATTAAACTTCCAAAAGATATTTTTGAATTGAGGCTGTTATTCTTCTACATACACGAAGTCAATGAAACTTACGAATCTTGAACGTTACCTAATGCTGCCTAGTGCTACGATTTTAGTAACATAACTGTACGAACATACGAAATATTAATTTGTCCTGATCAGTAAAGTTAATGCTTCTTATGCTCTCGTAAAGCAGTAATCCCTTATTGAGAATTGATTTGAAAGTCTATAACTAATTTGCAGGAAGAACTTAGTAAGATAACTTCAAGCAATTACTTAAAGGTTACTTGTATTTAATTAAACATTTTCCTTATCGGAAAATTTTAATAAACGTAATGAACGACTAGCAAATTATATTCATAAACTCATGAATATTAAATCCCTTTTGAGTTAATTATTCCCCGAGATATCAGACTCATAGTCGATATTGTTACACAACTACCGGTATGTTCAAATTTACTCAAGGTAAGCAAACAAGTGTATTCTTCTATGATAAAAAATATATATTTTAGTCACTCAGTGTGTATTTTTATTCATGCTAAAGTTGTGTAAGATTTAGAAATTCGATATTGTAGGCTACATATCTATTTCTTTGCGAATGCAGTCATTGCGCTTGTAGCGAGAGCCCACCCACACGCTCTTCTGATTGGCTGTGATTTTTGATTGATTGATCTCGGATCGAGTCTGGTTTGTCGCTTAAAATCTTGTTGTATCGTGTCTGGTGAGGCAACGGCTTTATGCTGAACGGTTTATTTCCCCTGCTTGTCTGAATGCCGGGGTATTTGTCTTGCTTTCATCAGACCAAGCTCAATTTAAAATTGAACATCGTTTTGGGGAGTCTGCTCTGTATTTTCTACTGCACAAGAGATGTTAATCAAATGACTCTGTATGCAATCGGATAGTCCTTCAACCAATCAGACCACAAGAGGCGTGATCAATGGGGAACGACCCATTGCTTCTCTATCTGACATCGTGTTAAACCCGCTAATAGTGCGCCAAGTGGATAAGCCAGTCTGTGATTGATTCCTGCAAAAGTGTAACAGAAGCAGTAGAAATTAATGTACGGGTTTCCAGACTGAGCTGCAGGCCGAAATCAAATCCCTGGCAGGTCAGGCTGGGTTTACCCAGTCTACCAGGGTATGGCAACTGCCATGCTCTGCCATACGTAAACGCCGCCCCTGATCCCTTAATCTGGCTTTCAGCTCTAAGTCATTTTGCAAATCATCCATCTCCATGTCAACTCCACTTGACAAAGAAAATACATGCTGGAATTTGGCTACAACCTGTTCTATATCAATGAGCATTAATGGGTTTGAGACAAATGCAGCAATACATTTAATTTAGTTCAACTCACCAAAAGGCATATTGAACTCTGTTGCAACTTTGTCCAGGGTAGCACAGTATTTCTCAGTGGTGAAAAACTTCTGTGTCTTTAATGCTTTGTGACATTTTTTTTCCAGGTTGGGAAAATGTGTTAGCCTCCAGTTTTTTAGACGTGTGATCCAAACACAGAACTTAGACTTAAAAGCATTCACTGCGCTTATCATGTGGGGCAGGTGTCGGTCTTTTCCCTGGAGCTCGTTGTTGAGTGTACTCAGATTTGCAGTCAAGTCTGTCAGAAAACCCAGGACCAGCAGCCACGCATCATCTGACAGTTCTTTATGCTCCTCGTTTCTCGTTTCTTGTCGTTAGATTCCGTCCTTGGGCTAACGGATGGACCTTACACAGCGCATCAGTACCATGTCCAGATCTTTTTTATTAATCAATCGGCTTTTCCATCTGTACGTACCTGGTTTCCTCCTCATTTAACCTCCTCGAACAATATACCACCGGCTTCCAATGTAGCTGTCTAAATGCAGCAGTAGTAGAACTCCCAGCCCGCAGCTATTTGTGTAGAATCATAGTACGTAAGAACAGGTCATTAGACCTTTAGCGACAAAATGCGTCATTAGTTTCTTTCAGCTTTTGAAAAGCACTTTCTTAAGGATGGTCCCATGTTTATGCTACAGTCCCTTTTAATCAATCAAACAGTGGGCCGTCCGCTGTTGCCAAGTCCGTAATATAACGTCCCATATAGACTCACCTAAAGGATTATTAGGAACACCATACTAATACTGTTTGACCTTTAGAAATGTTGGCCCATATTGATAGGATAGCATCTTGCAGTTGATGGAAATTTGTGGGATGCACATCCAGGGCACAAAGCTCCCGTTCTATCACATCCCAAAGATGCTTTATTGGGTTGAGATCTGGTGACTGTCGGGGACATTTTAGTACAGTGAACTCATTATTCGTGTTCAAGAAACCAATTAGAAAATGATTCGAGCTTTGTGACATGGTGCATTATACTGCTGGAAGTAGCCATCAGAGAATGGGTACATGGTGGTCATAAAGGGATGGACATGGTCAGAAACAATGCTCAGGTAGGCCGTGGCATTTAAACAATGCCCAATTGGCACTAAGGGGCCTAAAGTGTGCCAAGAAAACATCCCCCACACCACTACATCACCACCACCAGCCTGCACAGTGGTAACAAGGCATGATGGATCCATGTTCTCATTCTGTTTACGCCATCTGACTCTACCATCTGAATGTCTCAACGGAAATCGAGACTCATCAGACCAGGCAACATTTTTTCAGGCTTCAACTGTCCAATTTTGGTGAGCTCGTGCAAATTGTAACCTCTTTTTCCTATTTGTAGTTGAGATAAGTGGTACCCGGTGGGGTCTTCTGCTGTTGTAGCCCATCCGCCTCAAGGTTGTGCATGTTGTGGCTTCACAAATGCTTTGCAGCGTACCTCGGTTGTAACGAGTGGGTATTTCAGTCAAAGTTGCTCTTCTATCAGCTTGAAACAGTCGGCCCATTCTCCTCTGACCTCTAGAATCAACAAGGCATTTTCGCCCACAGGACTGCCGCATACTGGATGTTTTTCCCTTTTCACACCATTCTTTGTAAACCCTAGAAATGGTTGCATGAAAATCCCAGTAACTGAGCAGATTGTGAAATACTCAGACCGGCCCGTCTGGCACCAACAACCATGCCATGCTCAAAATTGCTTAAATTACCTTTCTTTCCCATTCTGACATTCAGTTTGGAGTTCAGGAGATTGTCTTGACCAGGACCACACCCCTAAATGCATTGAAGCAACTGCCATGTGATTGGTTGATTAGATAATTGCATTAATGAAAAATTGAACAGGTGTTCCTAATTAATCCTTTAGGTGAGAGTAGTTTATCATCCCCAGGACACTTTTCAGTTCACACATTTCTTGCCACTTTCAACTCTGCAATAGCCCTTACTTTCCCCGGGTCGGGCCTGACTCCTCTCTCGTCTATGACGTGACCCAGGAAATTAAAATTATGCAGGGAAATTTGCTGTAACATTTTATAATAATGTTCAGTTATAAATATCATAAGTATTATAGTTTTTTTCCACTGGTTTGGCTCATTTCTTGAAACAGAAATTACATTCTCAAAACAACATGGACAAACCTCCAAACCACTTGGCAATTGTTCACAACAGAATTGAATTTCTCATTCATTTCATCAAATTACAAATGTCTAAGTACATATCTCAATGTCTCAGTACATCTTTACAAATGATTAAGTACAGGTAGCCTACATTTAGCACAATTTCCAAGTGAATAGATATTGTTGATCTAAACTGATTGTTGATTCTCATTCTAATGGTTGTTCGCTCCAAAACGTGTCAGCGTCATTTCATTGTATAAGTCATCGCATGCACAATAGTCTGTTCAATTGTCAAAATGAGTCAAGAACATAATACCATGAATACCATATATGAATCCTTTGGACATTTGATAAATGTATTACAGCAATTGACAGTCAGGTGAAACTAGAACTTCATTAACGAAGGAGGAGTTTCACACATCTCAGATGACCAATCAAACAGTATGTTTAGTTGCCTGACAGGTGCTGTCCATGACTGTGAATGCTGCCAAACATGTATGTAAAGAGCTTGACCATGCAGGACAATTTCTGAACATGGAGGCACCTGGCCAAGTAAATGAACCAGGGCAACTGCCTGCTCGAGGAAGAGGAAGAGTGAGGATGAGAGGGGGAGCCTGTGGAGGAAGAGGGCTAGAGAGGGGAAGTGGGGATGAAAGGGGTAGAAAGGGGTAGAGAGGGGTAGAGAGGGGAAGGGGGAAGAGAGGTGAAGAGAGATTGAGAGGGGTAGAGAGGGGAAGAGAGGTGAAGAGAGATTGAGAGGGGTAGAGATGGGAAGAGGGGTAGAGAGGGAAGAGAGAATGAGAGGGGTAGAGAAGGGAAGAGGGATAGAGACGGGAAGAGAGGTGAAGAAAGATTGAGAGGGGTAGAGTTGGGAAGAGGGGTAGAGAGGGGAAGAGGGAATGAGAGGGATAGAGAGACGGGAAGAGGGGTAGAGAGGGGAAGAGAGAATGAGAGGGGTAGAGACGGGAAGAGGGGTAGAGACTGGAAGAGGGGTAGAGAGAGATTGAGAGGGGTAGAGACGGAAAGAGGGGTAGAGAGGGGAAGATGGAATGAGAGGTGTAGAGACGGGAAGAGGGTAGAGAGGGGTAGAGACTGGAAGAGGGGTAGAGAGAGATTGAGAGGGGTTGAGACAGGAGAGGGGTTGAGACGGAAGAGGGGTAGAGAGGGGAAGAGGGGTAGAGAGGGGAAGAGAGGTGAAGAGAGATTGAGAGGGTAGAGACGGGAAGAGGGGTAGAGGGGAAGAGGGAATGAGAGGGGTAGAGACGGGAAGAGGGGTAGAGAGGGGAAGAGAGAATGAGAGGGGTAGAGACGGGAAGAGGGGTAGAAAGCGGGAAGAGGGGTAGAGACGAGAAGAGAGGGGTAAAGAGGGTAGAGACGGGAAGAGGGGTGGAGAGGGAAGAGAGGTGAAGAGATATTGAGCGGGGTAGAGATGGGAAAAGGGAATGAGAGGGTAGAGGCGTGAAGAGGGGAGAGGGAAGAGAGAATGAGAGGGGTAGAGACGGAAGAGGGGTAGAGAGGGGAAGAGAGGTGAAGAGAGATTGAGCGGGGTAGGGATGGGAAAAGGGAATGAGAGGGGTAGAGACGTGAAGAGGGTAAAGAGGGAAGAGAGAATGAGAGGGGTAGAGACGGGAAGAGGGGTAGAGAGGGAAGAAGGAATGAGAGGGGAAGAGGGAATGAGAGGAAGAGGGAATGAGAGGGTAGAGAGGAGAAGAGGGGATGAGAGATGTGGAGAGGGGATGAGAGGGGTGGAGAGGGGATGAGAGGGGTGGAGAGGGAAGAGAGGGGTAGAGAGGGGATGAGAGGGGAAAGAGGGGTAGGAAGAGGAAGACCTGGAGTAGGACATCCTCCCAGGTCTTCCTCTTCCTACCTCTCTTCCACTCTCATTCCTCTCTACCCCTCTCATCCCCCTTCCTCTCATCCCCTCTCATTCTCTCTTCCTCTTTACCTCTTCACGTCTCTACCCTCTCATTCCCTTTCCCATCTCTACCCCGCTCAATCTCTCATCCTCTCTACCCTCTCATCCTCTCTACCCCTCTCATCCCCTCTTCCACTCTCTACCCCTCTCATCCCCCTTCCCTCTCTTCCCCTCTCACCCCCTCTCATTTCCTCTTCCCTCTCTACCCCTCTCATTCCCTCTTCCCCTCTCTACCCCTCTCATTCCCTCTTCCCCTCTCTCATCCCTCTTCCCTCTCTGCCTCATCCCCTCTTCCCCTCTCTACCCCTCTCATCCCCCTTTCCCCTCTCTAGCCCTCTTCCTCCACAGGCTCCCCCTCTCAGCCTCACTCTTCCTCTTCCTCTTCCTCAAGCAGGCAGTTGCCCTGGTTCATTTACTTGGCCAGGTGCCTCCATGTTGTAACGAATCCACTGAAGAGGCAAGTTGATGAAACCCAAGTGCAGTTTATTTACAGGTGTGTGAACAGATACAAACAAACGATGACCTTGACTAGAAACAGACTTGACTTGAAACAGACTTGACTGGACAACAAACACTCACCAACAGTGGTTACAGCAAATAATACTCGACCAAGACACATGGCAAACATGAGGGCTTAAATTCACAGACTGATGACAAGACAAGACACACCTGTGAACAATAATCAACCCATAAACCAATGAGAGAACTAAACTGAGAAACACTTGACTACATAAACCAATGACAACATGACACAAGACTAGGGAATCACATACAATGGAGCACATGGCAGGATCCCATGACAAACAGGAACACATGACAGAACCAGGAAGTGCAAGGCAAAACATGACAGTGAAACAGAACCAACACACTAGACACTACAGATCCCCCCCTCTAAGGGCGGCTCCCGACGCCCAACAGAACCAACACACAACTATACAAAAGTCCAGGAGGGTGGTCTTGGGGAGGGATGGTGGGCCAGGCCCATGCCATGGGACAGGGCAAGGACCCAGGCATGGCAGGGATGGGCCTGGGAGCATGGGCGGACCTGGGCCCTCCGGCCTGGGCGGACCTGGACCCTGAGGCGTGGGCGGACCTGGACCCTGAGGCGTGGGCGGACCTGGACCCTGAGGCGTGGGCGGACCTGGACCCTGAGGCGTGGACGTGGGCGGACCTGGACCCTGAGGCGTAGGCGTGGACGGACCTGGACCCTCAGGCGTGGCCGTGGGCGGCCATGGCGGATCAGGAGCCGTGGGCGGCCATGGCGGATCAGGAGCCGTGGGCGGCCATGGCAGATCAGGAGCCGTGGGCGGCCATGGCGGTAACGGAAGTTCAAGGGGACATGGCAGTAACGGTAGTTCAGGGGGACATGGCGGTAACAGTAGTTCAGGGGGACATGGCGGTAACGGAAGTTCAAGGGGACATGGCAGTAACGGAAGTTCAGGGGGCCATGGCGGTAACGGAAGTTCAAGGGGACATGGCGGTAACGGAAGTTCAAGGGGACATGGCGGTAACAGTAGTTCAGGGGGACATGGCGGTAACAGTAGTTCAGGGGCCACGGCGGCGTGGCCTTCGTGGCCTCAATGTACCCTTGCCCCCAAATTTTCTTGGGCAGGGCGAAGGGTCTTGGGCTGGAGCATGGGCGTGGGCTGGGCCGGGCGGTCTCATGGGCTGGAGCCGGAGTCTGGACGGGGCTGGAGCCGGGGCCTGGACGTGGGCTGGAGCCGGGGCCTGGACGGCCTCGTGGGCTGGAGCCGGGGCCTGGACGGCCTCGTGGGCTGGAGCCGGGGCCTGGACGTGGGCTGGAGCCTGGATGGCCTGGACGTGGGCTGGAGCCTGGATGGCCTGGGCGTGGGCTGGAGCCTGGATGGCCTGGACGTGGGCTGGAGCCTGGATGGCCTGGACGTGGGCTGGAGCCTGGATGGCCTGGACGTGGGCTGGAGCCTGGATGGCCTGGACGTGGGCTGGCCTGGGACTGTGGGGCTCCTCGTCCACCATTCCCACAGTGAAAGCAGAGCCAGCTAACATAAGGGCATGGTCGATGTATTCCTCCAGGGACCAATGGATCTTACCCCCAGGAAGCTGGGAGCGTAAGGGCTCATTTAGTCCAAATCTAAAAATGTCCTTCAGCGCCACATCATTAAAATCGACCTGATAGCACAGTTCACAAAAGTCCCCCACATAGTCCTCGATTGGATGATGGCCTTGACGAAGGTGCAGCAGAGCAACTGCTGGGTTCATGCTGAGGGTCGAGTATTCTGTAACGAATCCACTGAAGAGGCAAGTTGATGAAACCCAAGTGCAGTTTAATTACAGGTGTGTGAACAGATACAAACAAACGATGACCTTGACTAGAAACAGACTTGACTGGACAACAAACACTCACCAACAGTGGTTACAGCAAATAATACTTGACCAGGACACATGGCAAACATGAGGGCTTAAATACACAGACTGAGGACAAGACAAGACACACCTGTGAACAATAATCAACCCATAAACCAATGAGAGAACTAAACTGAGAAACACATGACTACATAAACCAATGACAACATGACACAAGACTAGGGAATCACATACAATGGAGCACATGGCAGGATCACATGACAAACAGGAACACATGACAGAACCAGGAAGTGCAAGGCAAAACATGACAGTGAAACAGAACCAACACACTAGACACTACACATGTTCAGAAATTGTCCTGCATGGTCAAGCTCTTTACATACATGCTTGTCAGCATTCACAGTCATGGACAGCACCTGTCAGGTAACTAAACATATCGTTTGATTGGTCATCTGAGATGTGTGAAACTCCTCTTTCGTTAGTCCAGTTCTAGTTTCACCTGACTGTCAATTGCTGTAATAAATTTATCAAATGTTCCAAGGGATTCATATATGGTATGGTATTATGTTCTTGACTAATTTTTGACAATCGAACAGACTATTGTGCATGTGATGACTTATACAATGAAATGACGCTGATACGTTTTGGAGCGAATGACCATTAGACTGAGAATCAAACAATCAGTTTATATCAACAAGATCTGTTCACTTGGAAATTGTGCTAAATGTAGGCTACATGTACTTAATCATTTGCAAAGAGTTACTGAGACATTGAGACAGGTACTTAGACATTTGCAATTTGATTAAATGAATGAGAAATGCTTTTCTGTTGTGAACAATTTACAACTGGTTTGGAGACTTGTCCATGTTGTTTTGAGAATGTAATTTCTGTTTCAAGAAATGAGCCAAACCAATGGAGAAAAACTGTAAGATTGAGAACAGCGGCGTGTGGATGGCCAGGAGGGTGAGGACGGTGGCCAGGAGAGGGAGGGTAAGGACAGTGACCAGTGAAGAACTGTTAGTTGTGAAAGCTTTATTTACAGCACTGTAGGCTACATATACTTTTCATTGTTTTTTGTATGTGTTTATATTACAGTATGTTATGCTGTATACATTTTTTTTCTACTCTGATGTATGGAAGTTACTTCATGTGTGTGAATGATAATGGTACCAATTTCCTTGGCAGTATGAGTGCAACGTGTGATGTCAAACCTTGGAGGCTACTCACCCTAAAATCCTATTTATTATTTTTTCAGTTTTATACACAATTGTATTCTGTTAGCTAGACAAAAAAAAAAAAAAAGTACAGTAACCATTGTCCATGAATGACTGGGCTAAGACTGAAAGGTGGACATGAGGGATATTTCAATTGTCCTCTGCCATTGTGACAAAACATCTAAACATTTTGACTTGCAATGCTTACACAATGCCAAAGGGACGAAGCATTTTGGGGGCACTGACTGTTTAAATGAGAAGAAAATTTAGTTTTGACACATGAGTGAACTGTTTTGGGAGAGGTATGAGCTTTTGCAGGTGAACCATGGTGTTGTGCAGAACCATCCAAGTTATTTTGGCAAAAGCACCAAAAGTGTTGAGAACGTTCGGTCTGTTTCAAGAAATGAGCCAAAGCAAATGAGAAGGATATTTGCCATTTTGGTGGCACTGACTATTTATATGGGAAAGGAATTTAGCTCTGAAGAATGAGTGAACAGTTTTGGGAGAAATATTAGCTTTTGCAAGTGAGCTATAGTGTTGTGCTAAACTGTAAGACTGTTTTGCCAAATGATCTTACAATTTTGAGAATGTAATTTCTGTTTCAAGAAATGAGCCAAACCAATGGAGAAAAACTGTAACAGTGCATGCCAGAGCACAAACCAAGCCATGATATCCAAAGAATTGTCTGTAGACCTCCGAGACAGGATTGTATTGAGGCACAGTTCTAGGGAAGCATACAGAAACATTTCTGCTGCTTTGAAGGTCCCAGAGAGCACAGTGGCATCCATCATCTGTAAATGGAAGAAGTTTGAAACTACCAGGACTCTTCTGGTCGTTTCAAGCTGGTCGCCCAGCCAAACTGAGTGATTGTGGGAGAAGGGCCTTAGTCAGGGAGGTTACCAAGAACCCGATGGTCACTCTGACACAACTCCAGCATTTCTCTGTGGAGAGAGGAGAACCTTCCAGAAGAACCACCTGATCCAGAGCGCTCTGGAACTCAGACTGGGGCGAAGGTTCCTCTTCCAACAGGACAACGACCCTAGGCACACAGCCAAGATAACAAAGGAGTGGCTATGGGATAACTCTGTGAATGTCCTTGAGTGGCCCAGCAAGAGCCCAGACTTAAACCCGATTGAACATCTCTGGAGAGATCTGAAGATGGCTGTGTACCGACAAGCCCCATCCAACCTGATGGAGCTTGAGCGGTCCTGCAAAGAAGAATGGGAGTAGGCGTGCCAAGCTTGTAGCATCACACTCATAAAGACTTGAGGCTGTAATTGGTGCCAAAGGTGCTTCAACAAAGTATTGAGCAACGGCTGTGAATACTTATGGACATGTGCTTTTTTCCATTTTTTATTCTTAATGTGCTAAAAAAATGAAATTATTGAAACCATTTTGGAATAAGGCTGTCACAAAAAAAGTGGAAAAAGTGAAGTGCTTTTAATACTTTGTGGATGCACTGTACATCCTTTATTGTCACTAATAGCAAATCTGAGGCTTGATGAGGAACATTTGAACTTTTACAAAAAAATTCTAGTATATGCCTGTAGTCAAAGGGGTTTTGCTTTTGAGCATTATGGTACATCCTACAGTGAATTTGTTGAGGTGATGCACAAAAGAGGTGATTAAGCGATTTAGCAGAATCATTGTTATAAGACCTTTGTTTCTAAAGTGATTCAGAGATCATTTTGAGGTTATAATTTTGAAGAGATCATTTTACCCTTTCTGGCTTTATTTAATAGAAGAGTTGGAAGTGAGTCAGGACACATTTGAAAAAAAAAGATAAGGAAACGAAACATGGACATCATGAGTAATGAGCCTGAGGGGAACTAAAGGCTTTATTTGAGAATATGCCTTAGTGCAGTTTCACATGTCTGCACTAAGTGTGTCTAAGTGTCTCACAACCTTTACACAAGAGTTTGTAGTGTTTTTGGAAGATCTCACACAGATCTCTTCAGTGTTACAAGTGATCTTTTCCTCACAATAGCTGAAATTATTAGCTGTTTTGTTCATTAACTTCATAATTATTTAAACAAGTCATAAAACTACAGAAAAAGCAGTCATTAAAAACATTAAAACAGAGAACTTTTGTACATGTTTAACCCCTTAAGCCCTGAAGGTATTTTTAGAGGGTTTATGTCTGAGTGACTTACACAACTTTAAAGACTCATAACTCCAAAACTATAGCAAGGAGAGTCAAACGTTAGGTATAATTTGTTAGCAAACTTTTTATATTTTTAGAAAATTTGACACAAAATTTGGACAATCTAATGCTGAGAAACTGCTGATAAAAGACAAAAATATTATTTTTAAAATAATTTTACAAATTTGTTATTTGACATGCAATAACTCAGGAAGGAAATGAGGTAGCATGAAAATTATTTTTGGTGATGTTCCCCTATATGTGGTCTGCATCTGCATAATGTAAACTAATCAAAAGTTAAAGCATTTGGAACAAAGGTAGCCTTTTTGTTAAGTCCTTGATATTTATAAAACTGTTGTTTTCTGAGTAACGTACACAAATTTAAAGACTCATAATTTTATTACATTTGGACAATCTAAGGCTGAGAAACTCAATATTATATATATATATATATATATATATATATATATATATATATATATATATATATATATATATATATATATATATATATATATAAAAATCGCATGACCAAGCATTTATTTTTATTATTATTATTATTAGGCTACAATAATGTTGGGGGACGTGTACCCCTCAATATTGGAAAATGCTGCATGTGTCCCACCCAAAAATTAGCCTATCACCCGTTTCTGTTACAAACAGAGGTGACACGGATAACAGAGGCAGGTGAAAGCAGAGTTTATTTGCTGAACCAGGATGTGAGCAGAGGAGGTGAGAGTCAGAATGGGTGTTCAGGTGAATGCTGGAAATGGAGGTGATACAATACGTTATCTTGATTGTAGAACAACGGGACACTGGATCAAAGGAGACGAGGACCAGGAGACAGGACGATACGAGGAGACACTCAGGAGACGAAGGAGATCAGGTAAGTAGGCAGGTGAGTACGAGGAAGCACGCATGAGTAGTAGCACGTGCAAACGATACCGGACGGTGACTGAGTGAGCGTGTGGCGCTTAAGTGCAGAAGGTGATTGCTGTGATGATGACGTGCAGGTGTGTGTGCTCAGTACTCGGGTGATTGGGAACGTTGTGGTTGTGAGAGGGTGGAGCCTGGCCTGCTTGTAACAGTTTCACACGTAGGCTACTCCGTTTTTTTCCGTACCCAGGTTAACCGATTAAAGCTTTCACATGCTGATGCGGTCTGGCGATCCGTTCCTGGTGCATACAGCAGTGCAGTGATCGTTTCTGCACAGAGTCTATTTTTTGCTGTGCTGCACGTGCTAAAATAAAGTGACAGAGCATTGTTTGCATTAAAATAAGCATGTATTGAGGCGAAGATCTAGTAATTTCACCACAAATGCATATAATTGATGCCAGTCTACTAGCTCTGTTTCAAAGTCAACAGATGGCTTTAACATTTTTTAACAATCAATAATTGCATTCTATCTTTGAAGTAGACTATTAGATAGAGATAGCTTCGATATTTGATCAGTATGATACTTGGATATACAATAAAATAACGAGATACAAACCTGTAAATATTCAATGGACTTTTCTGAAATTCAAAACAAAATATTAATGCATTCGTAATTTCCATTTCTGAATGTAGCTGCTATATGGTCATGCAGGTTTGTGCATTAAACTCAAAAATAGCCTATCATGTTGTTCCTCCGAACATGACCCCTTCTCTGCCAACGTTTTGAACACTTGGTCATGCGTTTATTTATTTATTTTTATTAATTATTATTTTAAATAATGCATATAGGCCTAAATAGAAATGATCAGAAACAAATCTACAAATCCGCATTGTTTTTGATTCAGTGTATTTTAAGGAATCAAGTAACTCACTCATTAAGACAATGACATGCTGCCCCTGCTGTCTGTTTTAGTTTCATATTAAACGTGTCAGTTCATTGATTCCGTCATGCCATAAATTTGGATTAACGTGACGTTCATACATTTAATAAAGTTGCCCCTGGTCATGAGTTTATGGAAGTAGGCTAATGACTACCACCGCTTAATAGAACAAATTGTTTCTGTTGCTGTCAGTATTGTTTTTGGAAGTTACATTAAAATGCAATGGTCTGGTATCAGCGTCAGTCGGCTGTACTTATTGTATTTCGGCCACACCACAAGGTGTCACTGTGGCCTATTTATTTATTTATTTATTTATTTATTTATTTATTTATGTTTGCTTTTTTACATTTCTTTGTATATTTATTTATATATTTTTAATAATGGCAGCCCTGACATTCCATATAAAACAGCGTGTATGTGACATCATATTAATTCGAAACAATCGTTCCAAATGCATTTCGACCGATTGATGCCTTTATGTCTGATGCCTTTTAGTCTGAGTCCTTTTCGTCCGATGCCTTTATGCAGGGTTGCCAACTTTGAAGTTTGAGTTGGAGTGAGACTTTTTTTGTTTGGGGGGGGGGTATCAATCCATATGTAGTATATTGCCTACTGTAGCCTACATATAAGGAAAACATTTTTGTTTTAGCTCTATTTTAAATGTTTCTTGGGTCAAATTTTATGTGTAAATCACATTCATTAATATTCACTTGTAGCCTACATATAAGTATCATTCATTAAAAAAATTAGGATGCAAGTTATTAACGTTTTTTAAATTTTCACATTTAAAGAAATCTAGTGTTTGATCATATCTAAATATTTATTAACATGCAAAACTGCAATTCTTTTTTGAGCAACTAGATTAGATACATGTGTATTTATTAAAGAGCAATAAAGGCACCTACTGTGTAATGGCATTAAAAATTAACATTATTGTTTTTTAACCACAACATGACTGTAATTTGCCTCTTTGAATTGGAATTCTCTATTTTAACCTTAATTACTACTAATTGTAATATAAATAATACAAATATTAGAAGAAAAATATTTTAAGTGGTCATTAATTGACAATAATTATTGCACAAATAGTATTTAGTACCAAAAGATCTCCTCAAAATATACAATAAATATTATTGAACTAAAATATAGAACATTTATTTAATTGAAAAAATAGTTTCGGTGTATGGTCACATTTAACCATCAGTGAGTGTGACCAGTTAGTAAGGAATACCTGAGGGCTAAATAATAATAACATTAATGTTAACAATGTTGCATCTCTATCACTCTCCATAATAAAACGATCCTGTACATATGGTTGACTTAATAATCAATGCACACTCTGCTGTACTGTTTACTAAAACTTGCTGCAAACATCTGTATAGTGAAACTGTTGTGTATCCGCTTAAGCCATTCAAATGCATTGACACAGCGCTATAAGTATTGAGCGCTTCATGAGCCACGTGACCGCACGCACCGCCGGAGATGAGAGCATGTCGCAACTCCGTCTTTCAACGCCTCTGGCTTTAACATTATGCCACATTAGTGCCACATTAGCGCCAAAACGCTATTTATTGTTTGAATTTCGCATTAAAACTAAAAAAAATATATATATAAGCTTAGCTTTGTTTAATATCAAAAGCAGGTTTGGCAATTTGCCGTGAGATTAAGTTGGGCAGAGTGAGACCGTGAGATAGAGCTTAAAAGCGTGTGTGTCACGCCAAATGCGTTAGAGTTGGCAACCCTGCTTTATGTCTAAGGCTGTCTCGTCCTATGCCTTTATGTCTGATGCCTTTTAGTCTGAGGCTTTTTCATCCGATGCCTAATTGTACGAGACCTGACACCTGAGGTTGTTTTTCCTGAAGCCTTTCAGTCTGAGGCACGATGCCGTTTTGTCTAATGACTGAAGCCTTTTAGTCAGTGGCATGACGCCTTTTCATCATATGGCTGATGTCTGAGGATGTCCTAAAATGTACACCATACTAGTGATTGACGCAATGGATTATGTTGATTTTGGACTCATTTCAATTGGGAGCATCAGCTGTAAGTACTGATGTGCTGTTTTCAATGATTGGAGCATGTTTCATGAAGTTACAAGCGTAAACGGCACTTTAGAGCTACTGTTTATTTATGTGCTCCTGTGAGGTTATAATTATAATTCCAGGAGTAATAACTTTCGACCCGAGTGATGGATTATGGTGACTTGGTCTCTTTTTAATCGTGAGAGTCTGCTGTAAAAGAGGATGGGCCATTTTCAATGATCGTAGCATGTTTCATGAAGTTACAAGTGTAAACTTGCCACTTTAGAGCTAGAGTCCAGGCAAAGTAGCGTTTGACACTAATTGTAAAATAATTTTTGCAGCTTAGATCATTTCTATCAGGTGTCCAGAACAACATACTAAAAGTCCTAAGAAATACTAGTTGAGGAAATATGTTAAATACTCATCAATCTAAGATGTGTGCCAATAAGGCCAGACAACAATACATCCCAATGGGGCTATTTTTTCCCTTACTCCTATCAAAATTAAACTTTACACAATGAAAGTAGCCACGAAAAGTAATTTTTGTTTTTTTGAAAATTAATTTTACTATGCAAATGAGCAATACACTAATCAAATATGAAATACACCCAAATAGGCATATTTTTTCACAATATAACTTTACATAGTAAAAGTATACATGAAAAGTAACTTTTTTTGTATTACAAGTTTCTTTTTAAATGAATTTGAATATGCACATGAGCTCCACACTTATTGAATATGATTAATTATTTAGGGGAGACCGGTTGTATGTATGGTTATAACACTTTTTTCTGTGACAAATGAAATTGGTCAGGCCTGGAGTGCATGCCTGTGGGCCCAAAAGCTACATAATACACACTGGACCCACACTTCTTTGGGTCTTGAATTTCTAAATGGTTCCATGCAGACGACACAGAAATCTTCCTCTTCAGAAGAGGACTTATCATCCTTCACCCTTTTCCCCGCAGGTTTTTTGTACCTTCTTTTTTTTGGCTTTTCACACTCCCCAAGATTTTTTTTCTGATGTTTTTCCCTTTTCGACGCTCCTCTTCTTCCAATCCAAGCTTCACGGGTGTATCAGTGAGTATTTCCGAGCACCTCTTCTTCTTACCCATACCCATCTCTTTCCTTGGGCCTGCTTTTAGAAATGGCCTAATGGGTGATGGACTGAACAACTGACCCACGATGGACCCCGAATGCAGGTGGACAGCATGAGTGGGTGGAGAGGAACCAGGTGGCCGATGAGCTGGAGAGGAGCCGGGCCCTCGATCCCTGCTGTTTCAGTTCTTTATATTTCCGCCAATATCTGTTCCAGGTGACATGGCAGATTCCATGGGATTTTGCCACTGCTCTGACAGACTTTCCTTTCATAACTTCCTCTGCTGCTCTTTTTAAAAGACTGGCATCGACTCCACGATCTGTTTTTCTCACCCAAGTTCTAGACATTCTGTAGAATTATTAAAATCACGAAAATTATCTTATTTGTATATATGGGGATGGTTGTAACACTTTCCAAACACGTGTTACAACCTACCCCACCACTGTCACCCACTGTTTAGCTAGCTGTATTAGCATGGTGCTTTGAAATTAGCAGGAGGTTGATACACCATTCTTTACTAGAGAAACTAAAGTTTGACCTGATATAACTCATACAACATTATGTACAGCAGTAGAAGTACTAAAAAATATCATTGTCTTTCTTACCTCAGAATTAGATTTTTGGCTGTAGCTTCAGGAGAGATGGCAACACAGACAGCAACACCTCCGTGCGGGATTGTTAAGGATGTCTTAAAAAACTAAAACTGTCACATGACTCCTATTTTATCCCTGATTCGTGGAAATGGTAGTGTTACAACTCTCCCCGTGCTATACCCGGTCTCCCCCTAATTATTACTTCCAATTAACTTTGCAGCGGTTTTAATTATATTCACCTTCTCGTATTCTGGATTCTTAGATTTTTTTGTTGCTTGTGAAATTCACGAAGAATTGTGTGGGCTCTGTCTTGCAAAGTACTCTGTCATCTCTACCATAAGGTCTTGAATAGTAATTTGTTCATCATCGTATTCTTCTAAAGAAGTTTGCCACCTTTAGGAAAGCTGTTGTTCTCTCATTAACTTCAGGTCTTCCGACTTTGAATCTTTTGGGTTTGTTGCCAGGGTTTGACTTGAAATGACTTGGAATATTCTTCATATTTTGAAAGTTAGTGTTGCATATGTTGTGTTACATTGCATCAGCTGCATGAAGGTCATGGACAGATGATATTCTCCCCAAAACTGTATCAGACCATTCATCATTCCTTAAGTGGCTAACCTGCACAAAAATTTGCTGGAAGTCTCTTGTTCTTACTGGGTAGATATCAATTTTCCCTCTCTTCTTATTTTTCTTATCTATTTCAGTTGGTTGTCCACAGAACAAGCAATGGTCTTGAAAATTGAAGTTCTGTTCTGAGCGGAGATTATGTTTGTTGCAAAGATGGTATTACATAATCACATACAATATTTTCTGCTTTACAATAGCTGTGGCGGCATTCGATGTGTACTTTATCTCCAGGAATTGTCACCAAGCTACTTCCACGTTGAGCACTGTCAGGGTTCACACCATTGCTGCCTTTTGCTTGTAGAACAACCGCTGTGTTTTCATCACTGAATGACTCATTACATATTTTACAATTCTCCAGTTCTCCCTGAAAAAGAAAACGGTGTTGTCTAGCAATTAAATTAAGCCCAATAGAATTTGCTAGCAAGCTAACGTCAGTTTGTTTCAGTAGACTAGTGATGCTACTTGAAGATGAAAAGTAGTTTGATGAAAAGTGGCCTTAACCAAAATGTGTCTACATTAAAATGTGTAGTTAGAAAGGAGTTGGTAACTTAAAATGTTCTGATTGTTTCTAGCCTATATATTGCTGTTGCTAGCTTGTCATAACACTGCAAAGCTACTTTACGCACTGTGGAAGTCTGATGTGTGGCCCGCCTGGTCTGAAATACTTGTCTGGCAAAATTATTTTAAAGAGCTGGAATGTCTGGAAAGTGTGTCTATCTGGTTTTTCATCTGTCTTCTGTGTGAGAGTGAATCATTTAGTTGGTAAGAATGACTTCTGCCTGTAATCTCGTAATCTTACCAACAATACCAATCATTTGTAAATCCAATAGGCCAAAATGTAATCTCACCATGTTACTAATGACAAAGATGGCTATTCTGACTTTCTTCTGATGTTATCTGTGGGGGAATGTCATTAAGTAAGACTTGTTTGCAAAAAAAAAAAAAGCAACTGAAGGCAAGATTGTGCAATGAATTCCTAGGGTCAATATAAGTATTTTGTGGCAAGTGACTTCAAATGTATTGTGTTTATGCATAGGTTAACTTACTGAATGGACATGAATGTGTTAGATATTTAGCCCCTGTTTTTTTTTCTATTTGTGACTTCAATTAGTCAATGAGACATAGTGTTGAGCTCATTTGCATATTTAAAATAGATTTTCCAAGAAACTTGTAAAACAAAATGTTACTTTTCATGTCTACTTTCACTGTGTGAGGTTTGATTGTGATAGGAGTAAAGGAAAAAATAAGCCGTATTTTATGATATAAGAATTTTATGATATAAAAATAAGCCCGTATTTTAGCAAATAACTCATAGTAGTAATAAATAAAAGTAGTAAAAGTAAGATAATAAAAGATAATAAAAGTAGTATACTTTCATTAAACTTTCATCATTACTCTCATAATGGCTACATTCATTGTAAAGTTTAGACTCTAAGCTGGGGGGGGGTCAACTAGAAATAAAGTCAACTAATTAGCAATATGTGAAGCTTTTAATACTGTTTGTGGTAATATTATTGTGATATAATGTATTTTTCTTCAGTTGATTTTATCTAAGGCTGTAGGTGGATGACATCAAGCAAACTGGACATTTAAACTTTTCCATAAACAAAACTGAATGTTTGGAAAATGTTCTTAGAAGAAACATTTGTTAGCTTTATATGACAGTTTTAAGTGAGTCAGGACACATTTGGAAAAAAAGAGAAAGGAACATGGACATCATGAGTAAAGAGCCTGAAGGGATCTAAAGGGCTTGTTTATTTAAAAAAATATGCCGAAGTGCAGTTTCACATCCTGATGCAAAGATTCTCAGAAAACCTTAATATATCTGACTGAATTATGAAATAATAGATGGTCCTGCCAGTGGAAAGAATATATTTAAAAATTGAAAACATGTCTGAATTAATACATAAAAAAAGTCAAGTTTGTCCCTTGTATTATGTCTTAGCTGTTATGTCCCAGAACAAACACATACTTTTTGTTTGGTATATATTTGGTAATATATGGTATATACTTATACTATACTTCTTCTTTTTTTTTTTGGATACAAAAAAAAGCGAGCTTCCTCATCTTTTGGTTTTAAATACTGCTGTTGTCGCCTGACTGCATGCCTTCTCTGATCTTCTCTCATCAATGTTCTTGAGCACCGGAGAACCTCACAAAAATAACCATATTCTGAGGTAAAATGTATTATTCTTTCTTTCTTTATTTTTATTTATTATCAAAAGGTTTTCTATCTAGCAGAACATACCAGTTACACTAGTGTACAACTGTATTGTGTAACATTTTTAGTGTAAGAATCTGTGTGCATTCCTATTGGAGTGATTGGAGATTTAATGAAACACTTTTCTCATTGTCTTTCATCATCTGTTCTTCACAAGATCTATAGAATCAAGACTGAATCAAGATGCTGCTGATCACTGAAGCTCTTCTTCTCATTTTAGCTGCTCTAGGACAGGTAAGCTTGTGTTCTCGTATGAATATTACAGACATGAATACTGATGATGTGATCATTATGATTCCTGTTGCTGCAGGATCTCAGAGCTGCTTCTGCTGCTGTTGGAGGACAGATATATCCACTGGATATGGCACCGGATTCTGTTGATGACCCATATATGGGCTGTAAAGGGAGAATGGCAGATCTGGTTAAGAGAAAATATCTAGAGAAGGAAATCAAAAACTCAGCTGAATTTAAAAAAGCTTGGCAAGAAGGTGAAAATAATGCCACAGCACCAGAAGATAAATTGACAAGGAATCATTCCATCGCCATTTATGTGTACACTAACCTTAATTCTAGCATATATAGCGATTTTAATATGGCTGTTCATAATGGTAAACAAACCTACACAAACAAGACATTCAAATGGTATTCACTTCACTTTTTGTTAACAGATGCCATACAGATATTGACTGAAACACAAAAGAAATGCAAGTCAACATATCGTGGTACAAAAACTGAATTTTATAAGAATGTCACAGGCACAGAGGTTCGTTTCGGCTCATTTGTTTCATCCTCTCTTGATCGTAAAGTAGCACAGAGTTTTGGAAAAAAATCTTGTTTTGAAATCAAAACTTGCAAAGGTGCTAATTTGATCAAATATTCAAAGTATCCTAAACAGAAAGAAGTGCTGATTCCTCCATATGAGAAGTTTAAAGTCACTGCTGTCAAGACAAGAAAATACCAGAAAAATCTCTGGTGTGAGACTGTGTACAAGTTGGAAAGCTCTGGAACAAGAAATGGCCTGAACTGTGCAGTGGCTTTCGATAAATCAGTAATATCTACATGCAGATGCTCAAAAGGTCTTTGCAAAATGTATGCAGTATTACAGTAAAGCTACTTTAAATCAATCTGTATTGTATAAAGCACTATATAAATAACGGGGACAATAATCCTACTGACAACATTTTTTTATCTATAGTGCCTGAATGTATTTGAGCTTCTGGTTGAGTAGAGAAATTCACATTAGGCAGAAAATTGGTCAGAAATGGCACTGCCATCGGTTCTTGTATTCTCTGGGATTTGACTCCCTAATCTTGTCATTACTAAAGCCTTGCTGTATCGCTTGAACTAAAATGAGACTTCAAAATGCATACTAAGTGCTTTTGATTTACACGCTTACTTCACCTCCACACTTCATTAAACACAAATATTTGTTTGTTCTATGACGTGGCATTTATGTGACAAATGAAATAATGATTTATTGTTTTTCTATTACTGTAATGTTATGTTGTGTGTAGTATTGTCTTCACAAGTAAGTTAGAAATAAGCGAATGACATTGTTGTGAAGCAGTAATTTCCATTGTTTTTGCATTACTTCATGTTGAATTGTTGCTGGTCAGATGAAGATTATTCAATGAACTCAATAAATGCTAATTTGTATTATAACTTGGTCTCCTGAATTCAGTCTTCATCATGGCCAGTTAGTTGGAAAGATTAAACCGGTTCATGCTGTATGATTTTGGCCATGATTTGGGACAACTTTTGTAAATTCTAAAAGATTCCTCTGATCCTAGGCCAAAATCAGAACTCTTTGATTGCTAGTTTGACATCTTCGCTGACATCTGATTAATGACCACTGTGATCAAATTTTTATTTGAATGAATTGTATTTTTATTTTGATGAAATTCTGGCAGTGTCAGAAGATTTGACTCACAGTCCTTTAGTGTGATGTCTACGACAACCGTCAAATCAAAAGCCAATAGGAGCGCAGAATCTGATGACGCAATTAGTTCGACAACAGCAAACCACCACTTGCTCCACAAATCCCAGATAGCAAGCAACCATCGCAATAAAGTTAATGGGTCAATGTTAACTGCATTGAATCGACATCACGTTTGCACCTGCAATTAATGTTGAAAAAACTTGGATTTCATCCAAAAATCAGTGGTAATGGCATTGAATCAATGTTACAATGTGATGCTGGTTCAACAACTACAACTGACTTAAAGCCACACAGCCTGAAATCAACTGCAAATAAAAGAAGACATTAAGTCTCTCAAGATCTCAGCAGAGGAGGCCACAAACAACTCCGCAATGTCACAGATCAGCCAGGCTCTCTCACTTCCATGACACAGTGATCACAATCACTTACCTGATCTCCTTGGTTTTCCCAGCATGTTCCCGTCTTCTTGCAACTTCATCTCAGTGTGTTGGCTTTCGTTACCTACCTTTCATTCCGGCTGCTGAGGTGTCCCTTTCCTCATCTCCACATGTCCTCTGTAAGACAACCCTCAAGACTGTTATTCATCGCTCATCTCTCACCATGATTCAAGTGCATCTGCTTCACCCCATGCTCTGCCCTGTGTTCCCAAATAAAATGTGTGTTTGGCTCTTCACTAACCTTGTCCAGTGTGTATATACTGACACACAAACCACATTTATTTCTGGTGTAGTTTAGGCCAACGCCGGAAGTGATCTCCCGCGCGTATACCACAGTTATTGCGGAAGTGTTCCCTGCCACTGTATTGGCGCGCTAGATCACTTCTGATGTCTTTACGCGTAAACAACGTTCATTACCGGAGACAATGAAATGACAAACCTGAAGATGACCGCGTCATAGTACGAGTGATGCTGGTTGCACAGTGGTCGAGTGTTCGGATGTTCGCTACGCCATTCATTTACAGCTGTGTTTTGAACTGCGCGGGGTTGGAATGCCATGATGGCAGGTGAGTTTGTCTTGTCCTGGACAGACTGCAAATCCTCTGGTGCACGTTGGATTTCAGGTAGGCCTTGAACAGTCCTTGCAACTCAACGAGGCCTTAAATCACCACTGACTTTCTGACAAGATGGGTTTAGCGGACATTTAACCCATACTACACACACACTTACACAAGCACACAAACATCACATTTCTTTGGAACTCTGCTTAAGAACACAAACATTCCAATGCATTATCTGAACTGTTAACGAGTCATGAGTTAAATATGGACTTTGAAAGAGACCGAATATTCAGAAATATTGTTTTAGATCTAGTGACTTTCCTTTGAAAATGTGTACATTTTTCTGCCTCTTTTGAAAGATAATTGTGATCCACTGATGCTTATGTGATGGTTTATTTCATGAGATGATGATTTAAATAAGCATGGACAGGAAAAAAGAAACGAGTCCCCTTTGAGTTGAATTAAAAAAACTAAGAAAGTGTTTAAAAGTGAGGTTATTTTGTATTTGTACTGTTCTGTGAAGAGTGATTTGTATATCTAGACTCACTACGTGACCGTACACTCACCTGTCAGCACTTACACTGCAGTGCACAGTACAGTGTGTTCAACACCTGTAAACGCATGAATAGATCACTTGCAAAGCTTCTTTTATCCCCTAATCTAAAGTTGTAAATTATTCATCTCCTTTAAATGTGTTACATATCATCTGATCTTTCTTAACCAGTATAAATGATTTGTGTATACAAGTCATTTACAACACTTTCTGCATTCCCTAATCTACAGTATCAACTATTCATCACTTATACATATAAAGTGGTAACACTTGGTCCAATGGTCCATTTTAAGGACCATGTCTTACTATTAACTTGTTGCTCATTAGCATGCATATTACTAGAATATTGGCTGTTTATTAGTACTTATAAAGTACAAAGTAAAGTAAAGTATAAGGTGGGGGGGAGGGGGGACTGACACTGAGTTCATTCTCTCAGTTGGTGTTATCAATATATTTTGAAATGAATAATGACATCAATTGAGGGGCCCAAATAATTCAAATTAGGCTACAAAAAAAATAAAATAATAATAATTAATGGGATTTCATTTTCCCTAGACAGGGCCCTGGGTAGTCAGGTCCACTTTTTCCCCACTACCACGCCCATGAAAACACATAATCAAAAGACACAAATAAACTCAAACACATACCAACTGGGAAATCACAGGGAAACGGGAGACGTAGACATAACGATCCGACAAGGACTGCAAACACACAGGAACTTATAAAGGGAACTAATCAAGGGGGAACAGGTGGGTGAAATCAAGGTGTAATCAGATAACAAGGGGGAGAGATCAGACAAAGACACTAGCACATGGCCTAAACTAACAAAACACCACATGTGCTCCACAAGACAGGACAGACATGTGACAAGTTGTATGTTTTTCTCCACAAATGATGTTTTATTAACAAGGCTCGGGAGAAAGATGTTCAGATAATTGATACAAGTAGAGAGCACTCAGCCAATTACCAATAAGAGGTATATATATGCAGCAGTCTTACCTCTGTTTGTTGATGGTTTATCAGCATCCCTCCTCCATCCCTTCTCCACACTTTAAGATCTAACCACTTATATATATATGTGGTTTGGGTTTGGGTTTGGGCCAAATTCCGAGCTCAAAGCCCTCCCCCTGGACAGCACGCCAAATACACATTTAAATGTACTCTATATAAATTATATGTAAGTGTGAACTTGTGAAACATCACAAATCAAACGACTGTCACATTCCTTACACAAATGTCCTGTCTTCAGACAACCAAAACAAAGTCCCTTGACTTTCAGGAGCCGATCAAATGCACAATCTCCTTAAGGACCCAGACAGGCTTTGTATATGCATTCATACCTTTACTATTTCTCTCGAAAATGATGATCGTGTTGGTAAGTACTCCCTGTATCCTTAACCCTTGTGCATCCTAATGGACATTTTTTTCATTTTCAGTTTTATTTTTTTGATAACTTTGCCTGTATTAATGGCCTGTATTTATTTTACTTATCTGTCATGCTGTTCTGGTTTATTTTCCTTTAGGTTTCTCTCGGTGGGTTCTGACGGTTAGATAGAGTTCTATCGACAGAGTTCTATCAAGCCATGAGCAGGAGTCATGCCCAAGTATATTGAAATTCTTAGAGCTCATTCTCAGTCTATTGTTAGAACCTTAATATTACCTTCTATTTATTTACCTAACTGACTTCCATCACAATGCAGTGGTTTAGAATCCTCCTAACTGCGGATGCAAAGAACTGTAGTTTTTACAACTCATCTCTTTTGGACTGGTGCTGCTACACTCAAAAAAAAAGAAAAAAAAGGGCACTAAAATCGGTTCTTTGCTCGTAATCATAGGAGAACCTTTTTAAGTTCTGTATAGCACCAATTTTGGTTCTTCACCGGTTCTTCACCGGTTCTTTTGCTAAGGTGCTATATAGCACCACTAACTAAGGTACTAAATAGCACTGCTACCATATACAGAACATGCTAAGATTTGGTGCTATATAGCAACAAAAGTGGTTCCTCTATGAATATGACGAAGAACCACTTTTAGTGCCATATAGAACCTTTTTTTTTTTTTTTAGATTGTATGATTGCAGCCGTACATGGGGCATCAGCTATGAAGGTGCTTTGCACATGGCCATCCTCAACATTTTAGTTCAAATCAAGATCTAACTCAAACGCTCAGCAGGCACTTTCAAGTAGTAATCAAGGTATGCTTCTCTACTTTACTCTGAATAAAGTCATAAAATGCTTCACTAATTACTCAAGTGTTACTCTTCAAGGACTACAAGTGATCTGGACCAAAAATGTTTTTCACTTTAAAATAATGTTCCAGATCACTAGTATTTCCTGCATAGTGCTTAGGTAACCACCATATATACTTACTACCTGTTTATACTGTATGGAATAAATACCATGTAAACGTTTACCTGCCTTCTGAGTCTGTATGGTAGAACCAAGGTTCTCAAGAGTCCACTATATTGTGAACATCAAATCACCACTGAACACCAATCAGGACTGAGGTCACTTTCGGCTGGCTCCCTTTCTGGTTCACTTTAAGTGAAACCCGTTTGATTCTTTTAAAATGAACTATATATGAAAACACCCTTAGATGAACTCCGAAAACATGCTGCAAACTGCTACTGTATACAGTGAACAGTAACCAGACATTTAAATGTTGAGCAGCAAGCTCATTGGCTGCAGATGAGACAGAACTTGGCAGTTGGTCAGTGAAAACATTGGACATCTTTTCTTTACATTAGTTAGTTAAATAAAGTTTAAATAAAGTTGAAAGAGAATTACCAAATCACAGATTCTTGATTTAATTGTGATTTATTGCATTTTACAGAATGTCCCAACTTTTCTGGAAATAGGGTTGTATGTATTTTCCCCCTGGAATGGAAGAAAATAAATAAAATAAAATTACAGAGATAACCTGTTACCCTTATCACAGTACAAAAAGTGATGTTTGATTTACATAAAGTACATCAATTTTACAGATCGATTCAAAGTCATTCAATGTTTGTATAATTATACTGTATTTTATTTTGCATAGATACAATAAAGGAAGTTTTAGAATTCGGTCAGCCACAACATTTACAGATCGTCAACTGGGAAAATAATCTACAAATGTATTCTTTTATTTGTTTAACTCTTTTTCTAAAAATGCTGGTTGGTTTGTTCACTAGAGCACAGTTCAGGTCACTTTTTGTTCCAGTGCTTTCCAATGTGTACACAGTCTCACACCAGAGATCTGGATGATCTATTATGTTTTTGACAGCAGTGACTTTAAACGTCTCGTATGGAGGAATCAGCACCTCTTGCTCGTAACTAAAGTTTGAATATTTTGTCACATTAGCACCTTCACAAGTGTAGATTTCAAAACAAGATATATTTCCAAAACGTTGTGCTATATTATGATCAAGAGAGGAGGATGCAAATGAGCCGAAACGAACTTCTGTGTTGAGAGCATTCTGATTAAAGCTAACATCTGTACCACGATAAGTTAAATAACATGCATTTTGTGTTTCGTTCAGAATCTGTATCGCTTCTGTTAACAGAAAATGAAGTGAATGCCACATAAATTTCTTGTCTGTATAGTTTTGTTTACCATTACGGACAGCATCATTGAAATCTCTATAGACATAATTGGAAGTGTACACGTAAATAGCAATTAAGTGTTCCCATGCCAAATTATTTTCTCCTGATTTTAATTTATCATGGTATGTTTGACCAGCTACCCAAGATGTATTAAATGGTTTTAAGTTACTAATTTCCTTCTCTAAATATCCCTTCACCAGTTCTGCCATTTTCTTTCTACAGCCGTCATATTGATCATCAACTGAATTCAGTGCCATATCCAGTGGATATATCTGTCCTCCAACAGCAGCAGCAGCATTTCTGTGATCCTGCAGCAAAAGGAATCATAATGATCACATCCTCAGAATTCATGTCTGTAATATTCATACGAGAACACAAGCTTACCTGTCCTAGAGCAGCTAAAATGAGAAGAAGAGCTTCAGTGATCAGCAGCATCTTGATTCAGTCCAATCCCTCAGATGATCTAGTAGATCTAGTGAAGAACAGATGATCAAAGACAACCAGAAACACAACAGCATCTCACAAATGCTAAATATATCACTCGAAATAAGAATATGTTCGCAACAAACCTGCAAATAAGTGTCCCCTCCCCCTAAGTTAACGGATAAGTTCTCTTATTTTTCAGGAGTTCAGGAGCTCAATGACAAGAGGTGAAGATCAGAAAAGTCAGTCGCTCACAGCCAGACGACAACTGCGATCTTCAAACCTAAGAATGGGAAAGGTAGCCTTTTATATTTCGTTCTGGGACGTCACTTGTGATAAGAATTTACCTTCATGACATGAGGCATTACAATCTCTCATTATTTCCATATACCGTTAGATAACCGTTAGGAATTGAATAAAATAAAGGCCATTTCTATAGAAATTAAAAGTACCTCTGTAGTTCCTTCCTTTTGGATCCCATTCACAAATACAATGCACTAATATAAACTCCTTAGTCTCAAGCTTCGAAAAGGGACAATGGAGAATGAAGACTACATTTACATTTGATAATTTAGCAGACACACTAAGGGTCTAATCTTCCTAATGTTGTATAACGCAAATCTGCAGGACAGGGCTGTTTACTACAAAATGTAACTGTTTAGCGGTGGACAGAAGAATATCTGAACTTAAGACCAAATACAATTTCAATTATAAATGTTTTTTTAACAATACTTTCTCAAAGATGTACAAAAAATATTACCAGGAGACCACTAAAGAACAATATACAACATTTTATAATATAACAATAACCACTTTCAAATGACCAACAAGTTACTAATTTCAATACTGTCTGGAAATATTTTTGCACACACTGAGCTTCAGATATACTGTATAACACATGTTCTGTCTGACCAGGGTTACAAAACTGAAATATCCAGTCTTGTCAAGTTCCTAAGAAAAAAAAATGGCTGCATTGTTGATCTGACAAAATATTCATTGAAGTCTAATAAGAAAAAACGAGTGTAATGTGAAGAGAAGAGATCAGAGAAGTGACAAACTGTGCAGTGACATTCAAATAAAACAAAAATGTGTTGTACTCTTTCAGATTTGCCAAACTTTAAATATTAATTTATAAAAAAAAATCTTTTTAATTATTAAAAGATGCTTTCTATTTTTTCTCATTAGACAAAAATTAAAATGCAGCATTTTTTTTTTCTTAGGAACTGGACATTTTTTATCATATAAAGGTATGTGAATACACATTAATGTAACGTATCCCTACAAACAGTCATATTCAAATCATCATTTACTCTTATGATACAGAATGTCTGAGGCTCAGTGTGTGCCACTGCATAGTCCAGTTCACTTATTTTACCTACAGGTGTCAGATAACAGAAGAGAATACAAATGAACCTAATCTTATACAACTTTTAGAACCACATTTTGCATTTCCAGAGTCTTTAATCCCCTTTACACTTAATATTAGATGAATAAATCATGTAAAAATAATGCCCAAATTGGTGTAGGTAATGATCATTGATATTTTTTCTTAAGAAGAGGTTTCAAAAAGGCAAGACAATAATAGTTGAGAGTCAACATGGCAGGGGGAAAAAACACCATACATTCATTTTTTATAGGTGTGAATGTGGGAAATTAACATTTAATCCAGATAATTTATTGAGGACTGGGCTGTATGATTTTAATTAGATTATATTTTGGGGCTGCTGCACAGCAAAATCCACAGAGTTAAATGAACTCTGCTCAGAGTAAACATGGTCCCACTCTAAGGCCCTGTCCACACGAATACGGGTATTTTCAAAACCTTAGCTTTTTCTATGCGGTTTGGCCATTTGGCCATGTACAAACGCAGTATCTGGACACTGAAACCAACATTTTTATGAAAACTCCTGCCAGGGTGAACATTTTTAGAAACTCCGGTTGCAGTGTTGTCACGTAGATGGTGAAACCGGATATTTTGGAGTGCGTGCTCCTTTGATCGCTAGATTGTGCGCTGCTATCTCCTTCTTTTACATGAGGCGAGGTTATTGCTGCTAATAACTCTGCCAACAGGTCTTCTCACAATTATACAAATACATGCATAGTTGTCACATTATATTGCAGAACAGAGGCTGAATGAAATAATATTCAAAATGAAATAATACGCAGGACACTGCTTATGACAACACTCCCACAACACAGACCTCGCCGCCTTAGTCGCCGGTTTTGGACGAGACCCGGTTGGGCCTCTAGTTGGTTGGACAACTTTGAGAACAAAGTGGTTGTTGCTGAAGAATGGCAACAGAATTTTTGTTTGTCAAGGATATCGCTGTTGTCTTTGAGCAAGCTGCTTCGTGCTCACTTCGAATGGAAGACAACAGTAATTAGATCGCCTATTAGTGTTGTCAGAAAAGTTGCCTGCACACTGTACTATTTAGCAGACAAGGGGAGATTACGCAAGACGGCTAATGCCTTTGTCAAGACAGATAGTGTAGAAAATAGTAAGGCAAGTGTGTTAAGCTATTACGATCCACTTGGGCCCTGTTAGTTACCTGTCACTGAGAAGAACTTGTAGCAGGGTTTCACCGAGCCCATGGCATCCCTCAGTGCATCGGTGCTGTGGATGGGACCCATGTGGAAATAAGGCAGCCATCCACAAATGCTATGGATTACTTGAACAGAAAGGAGATATTCTCGCTTAACATAAGTCACATGTGATTACAAGTATGCATTTATTGACGTCAAAGGTGTCCACAACGCCTGTATTTTTCCAAATTCCATGCTGAACACACATTTGAAAAATGGTACAAACCCTTGCTCAAAAAAACTAGAACATGAGGAGGCCATTCCAGTTTTTCTTCTTAGGAACCCAGGAACTTTCCTTCCCTACTTGATGAAGGAGTATGCAAATGGAGGGAGCACTGTTTAGGAACAGTATTTTGGGCTGTCCTTATGTCAAGCTAGAATGATCATTGAATGCGCCTTTGGCAGACCGAAAGCATGGTTTGGAGCTTTGAGAAGGGCAATGGATATTAATCTAAACAACTTTCCCTTGTCATCTATGCCGGTTTTGTGCTTCATAACTACTGTGAGGCCACCAAGGAGATGATGGATGATAGTCTTTGAGGCAATTCAGCATGACAAGGACAACCAGCCAGACACACAGACTTATTTCAGAGCCGACTGCATCACAGCAGATGGGAAGAGGGTCAGGAGAGTCATAAACTGAATTCCTTGATCCATAAAAGGGACTTCTCTCTGTTGGCTACTGAGGCCACAGTTTTCTCTGCACTGCGTGTGTGTGTGTGTGTTGTAGTGTGTGTGTGTGTGTGTGTGTGTGTGTGTTGTAGTGTGTGTGTGTGTGTGTGTGTGTGTGTGTGTGTGTGTGTGTGTGTGTGTGTGTGTGTGTGTGTGTGTTACACACCAGTCAAACCTACTCATGTTGTCATCCTGAACATGAAAGTGCCTTAAAGTTGTAGTGTGTGAAATTAGCGGCATCTAACAGTGAGGTTGTAAATTGCAATAACACACTGCTCAGCCCTTCCTTTCGAAGCACATAAAGAAGCTGCAGGGGCCGACACAGGACAAAGATGTCATCGTCGGAGACAGCAGAAAGTGTCTAGCGCTCTGTAGAGAAGTTTGTCCGTTTAGGGCTACTGTAGAAACATGGCGGCGCAAAATGGCGATTTCACTGTAAGGGGACCCGCGGTGTATGGAGATAGAAATGGCCCATTCTAAGGTAATAAAAACATAATGGCTCATTATTTAAGGTCTTTATACACCACTGAAAACATAGATATGTATATTATAGTGCATTTCTGTCAAAATATCCTCATAAATGCTACACACTGCACCTTTAAGTTAAACGCTTTTTTCTTTTTTTCTTTTTTTTACAAGAAATCAATGTTAAGGCAATTTTCTTTATTTATTTTTAATTTAAGACAGCAAGTGAGACACAAAAACACATGTAATAAGGAAGGCACCTGCAAATTACAAGGTAGTACAAAATGAGCTGCATTTACAGAAAAACATTTTTACAACAAACGTAAAGGGTTTGACAATCCATTAAAGACATAACAGACCTCTTATATTCCACTGCTAACCATTTTGTACATAGAGTATTGGATTTGCCTAACAGCTGACGAAACGCATTCAACGCCTCTAAAAAACATGTGGATTTTAGCAACAGTCTTTAAACACCAAGTCTCTGCATAGTCGTGACTATTAAGTATCATAAAAAAATTAAAGTTGCAGCCCAAACAGCAGCCTTCTAATGTTTTTTGTCATCCTGAAAAAGGGCTTGTGTGAAGGAACTTGTGTGTAGTGTTGGGTGGAAATATGACAGGTATAATGTTGGGTGGTGGTGCAGATGCATAGATGTGCCTATAAGGGGCCCTTGGTTGGCATGGTGGCATGTTGAATGGTTGTGGTGGTGGATGCATTATAACTTTTCTCAACAGAGAAAATCTATCTGCAGTTGAGCTTTTCAGACTCTCAAGACTAGTAATTTCCTGACATTTTCAGAAGCATGCCTCCCCGATGTCTCCATCATTCATCCAACATTCCCCTTTTAATCTGGATGTCTTCCTTGACTTCATTCAGCAACTGTGTCTCAGCTGGAAGCTATCTTTTAAGTGTCCTGTCTGTGTCCCTTGAGTTTTGCCATGAAAAGAGTAGAGAAAAATAATTAATGATAATATACATTACAACGAACAAGTTAGCCACATAACTATCACAACACATTGTGGGATATAAAGAATGACATTTACTCAAGTACTGTACTTAATTATAATTTTCAGCTGCTTATTTTTTGAGTTTTTTCATTTTCTACTACTCTATACTTTACATCCAACCATATTTTGGGGGCAAATATTGTACATGTTAGTCCAGTACATTTATTTTATAACTTTGCAGATTCAGATTATTAATACCCACCCGTATATAAAATAATTAAGATGAGCTCTACCTTTACCAGATGCAACATGATGAACACATGAATACATCAATACTTATAATTCAGTAATAAAATATATATTATTATAAAAAGGGGCATTCTGCATGTTTAATTTTGGTATTTTGTATATTTTGATGCTTTTACTGATATTTATATTCTTATTCTTGTACTTTTACTCACATTTTTGTTTAGTGTTTTGAATGCAGGACATTAACTTAGAATGCTTTTCCACTGTGGTATTGCTACTTTTATTAAAGTAAATGAGTACTTCTTCCACCACTGTAACAAATGCAGTAAAGGCATATAGAGTTAGTCTACAGTCTACTTTTATAAATATATGCACTTCTTAATGATCAGTTATTAAGCACTACATACATGAAGTAGATCTCTTCTCTTTTTCACCACTGAGGGGGCCAAATTGCTGTCATCAGACTCTTAAAGTTGATCAGACACAGGAGACATTTACGCAAGGGACAGATCAAGTGTAGGTGAAGATGTAGAATCCGAACTGTGAATATCAACATCCGTCTTTTCTATACTGGATGGAAAGATAGTCGTTGCTAGTGAACCACCCCATAACTGCTCACATAGTTCAAAGTACAGTAGAATAACTCTGCCATGACACAAATGATGTGTAGAACGATAATGATTAATTTACAAATTTTAATTTACAAAACCAACATTTTAGTTCTCTACCAATCTCTCAAGAAGAGAAAACAATCTGTTCATTCTCTCTCGCCCTCCTCCGTCTCTCGCTGAAACTTCATGTCCTCCCTCAGTATCTCGATCAGCATGTTCCCTCGGTCTCCTCCTTAACATTCACTGCTGAACTTGGCCCTGGTGTGTCCTCAGGGATGGAGCCAATGAGGACAGGGGGGTTGTTAGAATGCCTGTCCCAACACATCATCCATGAGGACAACCCATGGCCAAGTTTCCCACTCCCTCACCTGTCCCAGGACACTAGCAATCAAAAGGCAGAGAAAATAAACTTTCCAACAACAAACACAACACATTTCAGCAAAGATGTGTTTATTAACTTAAATATTTTTTTATTTATTTTTTTAACTTGCAATGCAGGGGTGCAATCTTAAGAAAAAAAAGAAATATGATGCAGCAGTACATCCAAAATACTCCAGAAATCATATTTCTAGATACTCAAATTTGGTTAAAACATTTGTAAACACAGTTTTCATGACTACACTATTGCCTTATCTACTGGCTGTGTTTTTGCTGTTGCTATAATACATGAGAACCTAGCGGAAATACTACAAATGGGTCGTTACCTCCAATCCACACTGGCCGAGTTTTTCGGCCCGGTTAATACATACTCATTTGCTGCCCTCATTTTAATACATGCAGAAATATTAAAACAAAATATTACATCAGATCACCTAACGAATGAAGCCGCGCAGTGGTAACGCAGTTGTCAAGTTCACGTTTTAAGAAATAAAGAACCCCAGGCTTTTAACACGTTTCGTTGGTTATTTGAGTAAATTAAAAAACACAATACTTACATGTATAGGTGTATTACTCGGCCGCGGGACAGGCTGCAAAGGATCCACTTGTTCTGGTTCTATCTGTTCTGGTTTTATATCATTATCAGTGATATAAAAAAGCATAATTCATAGCTTTTAAAAGTGAACACAGTGCCACACCAGAGATCTTTCTGATCTCCTCTTCTTGTCTTGACATCAGTGGCCATGAATATCTATGGAGGAATCAGCACCTCTTGCTCTTCTCTTGAGAAAGCTTAGAATATTTACCACATCTGCACGTAGGACAAAAACATTTCTAGATCAAGAGAGGATGATGCACATGAACCTCTTTAGCACTATTTTCTTATACAACTTTTGAATTTCATTTATATTTCTTGTGTTTACCTCAAAATCTGTACTGCCTTTGTAACGTTCACAGAGTTAGAAGTGCTCAAAGTGATCAAGCTAGCCAGGAACTCAGTTTGCCCAGTGTGAAACCACAGATAGACCCCGATTATTCTTCAGCTGTCACATCCCACAACACGCACATTATCAGAGATATAAAAAAGCCACTTTCCTCATCTCATAGTTTCAAACATCATTGTCGTCTGGCTGTGAACGAGTGACTTTTCTGATCTTCTCCTCTCGTCATTGAGCTCCTGAAAAAATAAAGATAAAGAGACAAGAATAGTCACAGGTAAATTCAGGAGTAAAGTAACAAGTCAATATATCGATAGATTACAGGTTTAATTGCATATTTGACATGTTTTTTTAGTCCCGACAAAACTGTGTTTTGTAAGAACTTTGTGAACGCAGTTTAACTGTAAGATATTGCTATTGAAATTATAGATTTAGTATTTATAAGACGCTGTTGTGTTTCTGGTTGTCTTTTGTCATCTGTTCTTCACTAGATCATCTGAGGGATTGGACTGAATCAAGATGCTGCTGATCACTGAAGCTCTTCTTCTCATTTTAGCTGCTCTGGGACAGGTAAGCTTGTGTTCTCGTATGAATATTACAGACATGAATACTGAAGATGTGATCATTATGATTCCTGTTGCTGCAGGATCTCAGAGCTGCTTCTGCTGCTGTTGGAGGACAGATATATCCACTGGATATGGCACTGAAATCTGTTGACGATCAATATGACGGCTGTAAAGGGGAAATGGCACATCTGGTGGAGACTAAGTATCTAAAGAAGGAAAAATCTGCCTCAGCTGAATTTAAAAAGACTTGGCAAGATGGTGAAAAGAAAGCCGAGAAACCACAGGATAATTTGAAACAGATTCATTCAGTCGCCATTTATGTGTACACGAACAACAATTCAAATGTATTTCGTAATTTCAATGATGCTGTTCGTTGTGAGAAACAAAAATACAAAGACAAGACTTTCGAATGGTATTCACTTCACTTTCTGTTAACAGAGGCGATACAGATTCTGAAGAAAACACAAAATAGATGCTATTCAACTTATCGTGGCACTACAGTAGAGTTTGAAAAGATTGCCCAGAACAAAGAGGTTCGTTTCGGTTCATTTACATCCTCCTCTCTTGATCGTACAGTAGCAAATGGTTTTGGACCGAAATCTTGTTTTGAAATCTACACTTGTGAAGGTGTTGAGGTGATCAAATACTCCAAGTATCCTGACCAGAAAGAAGTGCTGATTCCTCCATATGAGAAGTTTAAGGTCACTGAGGTCAAGACAAAAGGTCAGAAAGGTGCCTGGTGTGACACTGTGATCAAGCTGAAAAGCTCTGGGAAAATGAGTTACCTGAACTGTGGTGCTGATGCAAAACTGGTACAGGACAGGGCCAAAATGTAAATCTTCACTCATTGTGTCTCTTCAAGTCAAAAATTGCTTCCATTATAATGTTTGATGGCTTTACTAGTTCCAAATGATAATCATCTTTACAAGTTTTAAGTAAAACAACAATTAATTATTCTGCTTTATCTTTTGATCTAGTTTTTACATGTAACTCTGAATGACGTGTAAGGGGAAAGTGAACAGGCAAAAGCTTTTAATTGGCTATTTTAATTACATGTTAATAATAATAATGTACCAGCTGTCAGGGTTCCCTGCATTGTTTTAGTTGAGTACAGCATAAGTTCAGATTTTTAAATTAACATGTACTGTACCTGATATAGATCCAAATAAATCGCAAGTTTATGAATCAAAATAAAATCGAATTGTGAAATTTGTGTCAATGCCCAGATCTCATAAAAACACAGTCATTGTACCATGTAAACATTGAAAACCGTTGTCGATAAACCTTTTGAAATTCAGTTGTCAAATGTTTTGACAATCACAATACAGTTCTTGTGATGCAAGGTTTTTGAGTTTTGTCTTTTTGTTTTGTTCTTCAAAAAACTCACTCACACACCGCCCGCAGGAATAATTATTACTCTTTCTGAGTTTTTTATTTATTATTTGAATTTCCTCATAAAACCCTTGATTGTTTCTTATTAAAAGTAACCTGCTCTGTCTTGTCTGTTGGCACGTTGTCCTCTTTTCTCCGCAGTGTTTATTTCGCTGCGTGAGAAAATAGCAACATCTCCTCCAACCAATACGCCTATATAGGTTGTTTGTCACCTCCTTGAAATACGACCCATAGGAGCGTTCACTACAGTTGTGCCCTTGTCGACGACATTTGAATACATGAAATATGACCCATGGGAGCGTTTTCTAAAGTTGTGCTCCTATTGACAACAGGACACTTTCATTTTAAAGCATTTTTCCCTTTTATCTGCATAATATTTCAGGTTTTGCATAGCTCAATTGGTAAAGCATTGCAATATACAACAACATGTGCTCATGCAATCGTGAGTTCGATCCCAGGGAACACGTGCTCATAAAGTGTGTATGCACTATAAATCACTGGGTAGGTTTAGGGATGGGGTGGGTGTAGTTGTAAATAAAAACATAATTTTTGCCAAATGGAAATATGACAAATGGTGGTAAAAAGTCCACACATTGCATTAAAATGAACATGCATTGTGATTGGTAACGACAGCCATACATCATTTCATGACGTCAGACGTAACTCGACACTGTCATTATTTTAACACCAGCTAGAGGGCGCATGACTTTAAAACGTAAATAAAGGTCGTAATAAGGTGCTAGAAAAACGACCTATAGAGTCGTTTTTTTTTGGAGGACAGGTTGGAAAATAGTGGTGTGAGCAACACGATCTCATGACAATACGTATAAATAGTACGAGTGTGCAATCTCGTAGAATGTATACGCCAAAATGAGTTTTGGCATGCATATGGTATGCCGTTTTTGGCGTGCATATGATCACTTTATGGCGTGTATATGACACGCTTTTGGGTAGGGTGAGGGTGGGGTGTGGGGTTCGTACATATATAATACGCCATAAAGTGCGTATCATATGCACACCAAAAACGGCGTACCATATGCACGCCATAATGAGTTTTGGCGTATACATTCTACGAGATTGCACACCTGTACTATTTATACGCATTTTCGTGAGATCGGGCTCGCGTGAGAAGTGTCAGTTGTGTGAGTCTCAAGCTGAATTTGTAAGAGTTGTAAGACCTGCTTTCCTCAAGCTTATACTTTTAAAAAGAAGTAAGGCAATTCCGAAAATGTTCAACCTCGAAGGGTTAAACTTAATATTAGGCTATATGATTTAATTTCATATTCATTCATTTTGAGGTTTACAAATTCTGCAACTCTGCACCACATTCTATGATGACTGAAACTTTTTACAATTCTGAAATTGTGATTTTGTCATTTAACATTGTTAACATCATATAAGATTCAATAGACAAAATTCATAATTTGTTAAAAAGCAGATTGTAAACTGAGCCTAAATTATGTCTGAATCATAATGTCTGCATCCAAAAATTTGTAGCTAGCTTGTTGCCTCACGAAGGCACCTAAAAAGCTGATTTTGGAAAGACTTCTGTGGCAGTGTAACGGTTTGTAACGCAATGAGCCAATTGAAGCTCACAAAGACGAGGATGAACAGGATCTTTAAAGGATTAGTTCACTTTTAAAAAAACTTTTGCTGATAATTTACTCACCCCCATGTCATTCAAGATGTCCATGTCTTTCTTTCTTCAGTCGAAAATAAATTAAGGTTTTTGATGCAAACATTTTTCCTTATAATGGAGGCAATGGACCCCAAACGGTTCAAGGTCCGACTGACAGTTTCAGTGCAGCTTCAAAGGGCTTTGAACCACACCAGACGATGAATAAGGGTCTTATCTAACGAAACCATCGGTCATTTTAAAAACAAAATCAAAAGTTTAAGTTTTATAAGCACAAATGTTCGGCTTGCTCTGTTCTATGATATGTGTACGTGACGTCACGTGATACGCAGTTACGTTGAAAAATTCACGCTTGCCGTAGGCGGAAATACCGAGTCAGTGTTGAACGTGCACATACTCAGTCAAACGGCGTTTACAACAAAGGGAGTTAAAGGTAAAACAACGATGTCGGACGATTTTGAATCCTCCTTCTGCTCATTTGAAAACATTGACTCTGTACTTCCGTCTACGGCAAGCGTGACCTTTTCAACTTAACTGCGTATCACGTGACGTCACGTACACACATCACTGAACGGAGCAAGGCGAACTTAATGACTAATCAGACAACACGGGAAAACTTGGGCCATGTCCACACTAATATTTTGAAAATGCATATTTTTCTCTCCGTTTTGGCCTTCCGTCCACACTGAGACAGCATTTTAAGTCAACGGAAATGTAGATTTTTGAAAACGCTCTCCAAAGCGGATACATTTGTCATAGTGTGGACTGTGAAAACTGAGGTATTTGAAAACGATGATGCATGTTTAGCCATGTGACGCATATTGTACCAATAGCTATGTATGTGTATACCGCTATTGTGCCAGTTATGTGCTATTCACTTTCACACACTTGCTAAAATATGTTACTTTGCACACTTCATATCACAGTCCTGCACACGAGTGGAGTTGTGTTTTAGACCAAACATATACATTTAGTAGTGCTAAATAAAATGATCCTGCCAAAAGAATTGTGTGGTAGCCTTTATGATGTCTGTATCATCTCAGTGGCTCAGTGAGCTTTTAAGCATGCGCAGTAAGTTGAATTTGGCGTTTACTGATGTTTCAGTGTGGATGAGAAACTCTTGGAAAACGTTAGTGTGGACAGAGAGCGTTTTGAAACGAAAACTCAGTTTTCAAATCTATCCGTATGTAGACGTACCTAGGAACAGTGTAGACGTAGCCTAGGAACAGGACCGAACCACAACATGCTGAAGGAGGGAGACACAGACTAGACATGTTACTGGTTTAATGATCTACAGCAATATAGAGAGAGCTTTGGTGAAAACTAAGCAAATATTTAATTACTGCTTTTTTTGCCAGAAATGACATAAAATGTGGAAAACACTGGTCAAAAACAAACATTTACACACAAACTGACCACCAACCGCAACTTTCAGACAAAAACCGGCATGTTGTACGTTATACTCCACTGGCACCCCGACTGAGCCTGGTTTCTCTCAAGGTTTTTTTCTCCATTCTGTCACCTGATGGAGTTTTGGTTCCTTGCCACCGTCGGCTCTGTCACCTTTGGCTTTTGGCTTGCGCAGTGGGGACACTAAATATTCAACTACAGGTCCTTCTCAAAAAATGTGCATATTGTAATAAAAGTTCATTATTTTCCATAATGTAATGATACAATTAAAATGTCATATATTTTAGATTCATTGCACACCAACTGAAATATTTCAGGTCTTTTATTGTTTTAATACTGATGATTTTGGCATACAGCTCATGAAAACCCAAAATTCGCATACCATGAAAAGGTTCTCTAAACAAGCTATTAACCTAATCATCTGAATCAACTAATTAAAGCTAAACACCTGCAAAAGATTCCTGAGGCTTTTAAAAACTCCCAGCCTGGTTCATTACTCAAAACTGCACTCATGGGTAAGAGTGCCGACCTGACTGCTGTCCAGAAGGCCATCATTGACACGCTCAAGCGAGAGGGTAAGACACAGAAAGACATTTCTGAACGAATAGGCTGTTCCCAGAGTGCTGTATCAAGGCACCTCAGTGGGAAGTCTGTGGGAAGGAAAAGTGTGGCAAAAACGCTGCACAACGAGAAGAGGTGACCGGACCCTGAGGAAGATTGTGGAGAAGGAGTGATTCCAGACCTTGGGGGACCTGCGGAAGCAGTGGACTGAGTCTGGAGTAGAAACATCCAGAGCCACCGTGCACAGGCGTGTGCAGGAAATGGGCTACAGGTGCCGCATTCCCCAGGTCAAGCCACTTTTGAACCAGAAACAGCGGCAGAAGCGCCTGACCTGGGCTACAGCGAAGCAGCACTGGACTGTCGCTCAAATTTTGCAATGTCATTGTATATGTACGCCGCGTGATTCCGCGTGTATGTGTACGCCGAAACAAACCATAATCTCTGTGTGTATGTGTACGCCGTGTGATTCTGCATGTATGTGTACGCCAAAACAAACCATAATCTCCGCGTGTATGTGTACGCCGAAAAAAACCATAATCTCTGCGTGTATGTGTACGCCGAAACAAACCATAATCTCTGCGTGTATGTGTACGCCGTGTGATTCTGCATGTTTGTGTACGCCGAAACGAACCATCATCTCCGCGTGTATGTGTTCACCGTGTGATTTCGCGTGTATGTCTATGCCGAAACGAACCATTATGTGTGTGTGTGTGTCCACAATGTAAAAAGAGATAAACATACTACACAAGTTATGTTTTTTTTGAAAAAACAAAGATGGCAATATCCAAATTTTTGTCCTTGTGGGGACATTTTTTTGGTCCCCATGAGGAAAACATCTTATAATTCACACTAAGTGATGTTTTTTGAAAAAGTAAAAATGCAGCATGTCTCCTGTGATGGGTAGGTTTAGGGGCAGTGTGTGTGTGTGTGTGTGTGTGATGGGTAGGTTTAGGGGCAGGGGCAGTGTAGGGGGATAGAAAATACGGTTTGTACAGTATAAAATGCATTACGCCTATGGAATGTCCCCATAAAACATGGAAACACAACATGTGTGTGTGTGTGTGTGTGTGTGTGTGTGTGTGTGTGTGTGTGTGTGTGTGTGTGTGTGTGTGTGTGTGTGTGTGTGTGTGTGTGTGTGTGTGATGGGTAGGTTTAGGGGTAGGGGCAGTGTAGGGGATAGAATGAAACGCTGTTAATAAACACGCTAAAAAGCGATTATGTGTCGTGATAGCACGCCAAAATGGCATACGAATTGGCGTGTCATACATACGCCATTTCATGAGATCAGTCTGGTCTAAAGGAGTTGCGTCAAAGTTGACTATAAGCAATCAAGGATGGAAAATTTCGATGAACTTGATGAACCTTGATGAATCTAAAAAGGAACATAAAATCTGAAACTTGTTCATGGTACCCTGCCAAAGCAGCATGTTACAGTGGTGAGCGAAAAGCTCCCTGTGTTGCGTGTAATCCAAACAACAAAGTTTGTCAGGCGTCTACATTGACAGCTGAGGAGAATAACTTAGATGTTTTTCTAAGTTTTGATATTGTAATGTTTTGTAAATTGTGTACATTGTGATGTCTTGTTATAAACTCTGAATCGCTGAATTCCTTCATCTATATAATGTTTAATATTGCTCATTAATGAGCTATTTTTACTGCTCTTTATCTACTTGTTTTAAGTTAAAGAGTGCTAAATATTGCTAAATACTAAATACTTAATACTTGCTAAATACTTTCTACTTTTTTTAAGTGCTAAATACTTTCTGTAAAGCTGCTTTGAAACAATGTGTATTGTGAAAAGCGCTATACAAAAATATTTGAATTTGAATATTGCACTTAAATGCAATTACAAAGCAATTACTTGTTTTGTTTTTTATTGTTTTATTTTACTCTAAAACATGATATGTGAAGTTATCTGCTGTTGCCAAAAAAAGACGGAGTTATAGGAGTTCTGCAGGATAGTGCAGCCCCCCCACCCCACCCCCACCCCCAGAACCAATTTCAGACATCTCTTGAGTTATGACCTCTTTCTCATAAGGATACTTTTATTAATTCAGATCAGATCAGCACTTTTTCAACTTTTGATCATTTATAAACATTTTACTTATGAAACATTTAAGTTGGACGTTTGTCTAGCATTTTATAAATGTTACTTTCAGAACATTCAGAGAACATTCAAAAGTACAAACATTCTCATGGTATTTGGTTCCATCCTTTTTTAATGTAACCTACTTTTTCTTGTCTCATTTCACAGACTTTAATTATTTACTGACAGACTATACTTGCAGAAAGGAAGAATTTGTGCTTGTGTTTGTGAAACCACAAATACACCAGGCCTTCAGAGGTGTTGCTTTATCAGATGAGCTGAACAGTTTCATGCAACTAAACATGAGCTGGATGCATGGGAACATCACACTTCGGCTATATATAGATTTCACCAAGCTAAATATCTAATATTGAATACTTGCTCCATCGTAACGCATTTGAATTTCAACTTGACTGATATTTTTTGTCTCAAAATGTACACCAACTAGCATGTGAACTAAGGCCTAAATCAGGCTTAAAGGGATAGTTCATTCAAAAACAAAAAATAATAAAGGTGTGTTACAGTTTTTCTCCATTGGTTTGGCTCATTTCTTGAAACAGAAATAACATTCTCAAAATTCTAAGATCATTTGGCAAAACAGTCTTACAGTTCAGCACAACACTATAGCTCACTTGCAAAAGCTAATGTCTCTCCCAAAACTGTTCACTCATGCTTCAAAACTAAATTCCTTTCCCATATAAAGAGTCAGTGCCATGAAAATGGCAAAGATCCTTCTCAATGGCTCATTTCTTGAAACAGACTCGACTTTCTCAACACTCTTAATGCTTTTGCCAAAATAACGTGGATTGTTCGGCACAACACCATGGTTCACCTGCAAAAGCTCATACCTCTCCCAAAACAGTTCATTCATGTGTCAAAACTAAATTTCCTTCTCATTTAAACAGTCAGTGCCCCCAAAATGCTTCGTCCCTTTGGCATTGTGTAAGCATTGCAAGTCAAAATGTTTAGATGTTTTGTCACTATGGCAGAGGACAATTGAAATATCCCTCATGTCCAACTTTCAATCTTAGCCCAGTCATTCATGGACAATGGTTACTGTACTTTTTTTTTGTCTAGGTAACAGAATACAATTATGTATAAAACTGAAAAAAAGAAATAGGATTTTAGGGTAAGATATCTTTTAAGAGATCTGTAAGGTATCTTTTTTTCAGAGATATTGAGAGTGAAGTATATGAATATATTGACCAAACAATACACTCCCGACCAGTACTGCATATTGATGAAAATATTTATTCCTCTCCACATTGTAAAATCATTTGAGTCATTCATGCATTTTTGCAGGTTTGTTTTTTATATCTGCTGAGGTTGGGCTGAACTCTCTGTCCAGCCTCTCTCAATGTCAACCCATGGGTACCAAGGTTTCCCGAATCGCATCTGATAAATTTGGTCCTAGTCTTCTTTGGCCACATCCTACTCCAGGTCTACCTCTTCCCCTCTCTACCCCCTCTACCTCTTCCCCTCTCATACCCCTTCCCCTCTCTACCCCTTCCCATCTCATCCCTCTCTCATCCCTCTTCCCATTTCTTCCCCTCTCTACCCCCTCTACCTCTTCCCCTCTCTACCCCTTCCCCTCACATCCCCTCTCATCCCCTCTCATCCCCTCTCATCCCCCTTCCCTTTTCTTCCCCTCTCTACCCCCTCTACCTCTTGCCCTCTCATCCCTCTCTACCCTCTCTACCTCTTCCCCTCTCATCCCCTCTTCCCCTCTCATCCCTCTCTACCCCTTCCCCTCTCATCCCTCTCTACCTTTTCCCCTCTCTACCCCTCTCATTCCCTCTACCCCTCTCATCCCCCTTCCCTCTCTAGCCCTCTTCCTCTACAGGCTCCCCCTCTCAGCCTCACTCTTCCTCTTCCTCTTCCTCAAGCAGGCAGTTGCCCTGGTTCATTTACTTGGCCAGGTGCCTCCATGTTCAGAAATTGTCCTGCATGGTCAAGCTCTTTACATACATGCTTGTCAGCATTCACAGTCATGGACAGCACCTGTCAGGTAACTAAACATATCGTTTGATTGGTCATCTGAGATGTGTGAAACTCCTCTTTCGTTAGTCCAGTTCTAGTTTCACCTGACTGTCAATTGCTGTAATAAATTTATCAAATGTTCCAAGGGATTCAAATATGGTATTCATGGTATTATGTTCTTGACTCATTTTGACAATCGAACAGACTATTGTGCATGTGATGACTTATACAATGAAATGACGCTGATACGTTTTGGAGCGAATGACCATTAGACTGAGAATCAAACAATCAGTTTAGATCAACAAGATCTGTTCACTTGGAAATTCTGCTAAATATAGGCTACCTGTACTTAATCATTTGTAAAGATGTACTTTGACATTGAGACATATACTAAGAGATTTGCATTTTGATGAAATGAATGAGAAATTAAATTCTGTTGTGAACAATTGCCAAGTGGTTTGGAGGTTTGTCCATGTTGTTTTGAGAATGTAATTTCTGTTTCAAGAAATGAGCCAAACCAATGGAGAAAAACTGTAATAAAGGCCTTCTGAAGTGAAGCGATGCATTTGTGTGAGAAAAATATCCATATTTCAAACTTTAAAAACCAAAATAACGAGCTACCGGCAGACATCCTCCACAAGTTGACTCATGACAAAGGGGTAACCCCTGATGCGACAAAATCACCTGATCATCTTTGTTTCTGACTTCCTTTGCACAAAGTATGTGTTTTAATAAAACTGTTATAAAGACCACAAACTAACATAAACAGCTAAGAGTCAAACTGCCCAACTAAAGGAAACACATTTTCAATACAACATCAACAACTAAACCTCTGTTAATTCTCAATAAGAGCTTCTGTAGACATATGACAGAAATGCTTAGTTTCTGGATAGTGGATAGTTTCTAGTAATGTGTGAAGCTGGTAATGCTGTTTGTGAAGTTGTTTAATCCTCCTCTGCTGAGATCTTCAGAGATTTAATGTCTTTTATCTTCAGTTGATTTAATCAAAGGCTGTGGCTGAAGTCAATTGTAGTTCTTGTGTTTCTCTTTTTTCTGCTGTTGTTCTTCTTATTTCCTTTAGTGATTCTGCTCATTATCATCAAGTGTCACCATTAATGGTCAATCATCACTTTATTAATCATTTAATTATCTCATTAACTTCAACTGTGATTCAGAGTTACTTTAACACTCAGTAGAGTGGGACCGCATGTGCTCTGAGCAGTGTTGATTTAACACTGGGCCTTTTGCTGTGTACACTGGTTCCCAATTAAGTTCCGTATCAATTATAAAGTATTGCTACTGACCTATAAGGCCCTAAATTGTTTAGCTCCTGTGTATTTAGCCAGTCTTATATCGCTCCACAACACACCACACTCTTTAAGGTCACCAAACTCTGGGCTTCTGGTAGTAGGCCTACCTGATATCCAAGTCCACTAAAGGAGGGACAGCGTTTTCACATTTAGCTCCTAAACTCTGGAATAGCTTTCCTGATAATGTTCAGGGCTCAGACTCGCTCCCCCAGTTTAAATCTAGATTAAAGACACATCTTTTTAGCCAAGCATTCCCATAATGCATCTCATAACCTTGTATTATAAAAGGCACATGATTATCTTTGCTTTATGTTATGAACAGCAGCTACGCTAATTATTTTTATTTTGCTTTTCTGTTTTATCTCGGGGCGCCCATCCTAGAGAGTCCGTCAGCACCAGTTTGGATCCAGCATCTTACTAAGACTTCAGACGCCTCAACACCTGTGAATAGATGACTCCAACTCCTGCGAGGACTTCAGATGACACCAACTTAATCATTTGATAACATGTATTCTTTACTTCAAAGAGCTCATTGTTTCTGAATTAAATTAATACATTGTTTAATTTAATACATTATTAGCTAACTGTGTGATTTGTATATGTACATTTCTGAAACACGTAACTTGGACACTTTCTCCTCTGATCACAGATCACTTTAAATTGTACTGTAGACGCATGCATTTTCTGTAAAGCTGCTTTGAAACAATATGTATTGTGAAAAGTGCTATAAAAAATAAATGTGATTCCTTGCAGATAACACATTAAGAAACACACCTTTCTGCATCTTTAAACTGACTTGCACACCCTTTTTCACTTTAACTCTGAAAACCCCATCGTAAGTGTCATTACCACAGTGCACAGAGAAACAAAACCACACAAGTTTGGTTATCACAATATCAAAAACTCCTGGAAGTGTTGTGTCTTTTCTTCTTAGCATGCAATTATGGCGACTGACAACTTGAATTAAAATACTAACTGTTTTTGAGCAGTATTAGACAAGGATTTAATTATATTTCTGCAGCACAAGTTGACTCACTCTCTTAGTTATCCGCCCTGTTCCTCACAGCTCTGAGTCCTGCAGAAATATGTAGGAAAAACATGCACATATAACCCTGTTTTCTTCTGGTACTGACATGACAGGAACGAGCCTGACCTTTGTGCAACCACACATACACCAGACCTTCACAGGTGTTGCATTGTGGAGAGTTAAACACTTCAGATGAACTGATGCACAGCTGCTATGATCCAGTCCTTGAGCACTGTCATTTTCAGCGATTTGAAGAGTGTTTGAAGAGTCATTGGCGTCTGGCTGTGAGCGACTAACTTTTCTGATCTTTTCCTCTTGTCATTGAGCTCCTGAAAAAAAAAACATTGATAGACCACAATATTCTCATTTTGAACATATTGCCATTGGTGTAAAATATTTAGTGAAACTCTGTTGTGATTCTCTATTTCTTTGATCATCTGTTCTTCACTAGATCTACTAGATCGTCTGAGGGATTGGACTGAATCAAGATGCTGCTGATCACTGAAGCTCTTCTTCTCATTTTAGCTGCTCTGGGACAGGTAAGCTTGTGTTCTCGTGTGAATATTACAGACATGAATACTGATGATGTGTGTGGCAAGCAGCGGGGCGAGGGACCGCGAGAGCGGGACCGGGGACGAGTGATAATGAGTGCCAGCTGCACGTCACACCGGTCTCGTCTCGCGGTCGAGTGACGGGAGCATAAAAGGAGGAGCGAAGACAGCGGAAGGCGAGAGAGGACCAGGCCTGGAATTTGTGTTGAGTTTTGTTTATGTTTTGTTGTGTTGGTGGGCAGTCGTCCGTGAGGGGCTGCCCACGTTTTATTATGTGTGAGTGTTTGCGGGCAGTCGTCCGTGAGGGGCTGCCCGCGGTTTACTTTTGTTTTGTTTATTTATTTTTAAATTAAAGTCTGTTGAATGTTCGCCGGTTCCCGCCTCCTTCCTTCCTTCCAACAAACGAACTTTGTTACAATGTGATCATTATGATTCCTGTTGCTGCAGGATCACAGAGCTGCTTCTGCTGCTGTTGGAGGACAGATATTTCCATTGGACATAGCACTGAAATCTGTTGATGACCAATATAAGGGCTGTAAAGGGAGAATGGCGGATCTGGTGAAGACAGAACTTCTAAAGAATGAACTCAATAAATCACCTGATTTTAAACCAGCTTGGAAAAAAGGGAAAGAGTTTGTCAAGGGCCTGAAAGATAATTTGACAGAGAACCATTTAATCGCCATTTTTGTGTACAGTGATGCTAGTGTATACAAGAACTTCAATCCTGACACTCGTTCTGGTAAAAAAAGCTTGATTCAAGAAACCGTCTCGAATATTGAAGAACATCTCGAAGACCAAAACAAAGTACTATGTGCTGAATAAAGTGCTTTGAATTTACATTATACAATTATGTACATCAATTCCAGCATTTATCAATATAAACATTAATGTCTTACTTTTTTCATCTTAGTCATGTTGGAGATTAAGAAGAGTTAATAAGAGTGATGTTGGAGTTTTTGTGGTTTTCATTGTGCAGACACTTGTGGTTTTGTTGTGTTTGGCTTTATTCACACTATGACGCTTTATAACATGAGCAATTGCTGCTAAAAGCATCCCTTTACTTTCATTCAAAATTGTATCGTTAGCAGAAAAATTAAAAAATATTAATTTCAGTGAATAATTGATAAATTCCACTAATTCAGCTTGTTCAACTCAAATATTAGTAGTGTTCAACCAACTCTCTATGTTTCTTGCACAGAACAACCTCCTGGACAACAACCAATCCGGATTCAAAAGCGGCCACTCAACTGAGACTGCCCTGCTCTCGGTTACTGAAGCACTGAGACAGGCAAAAGCAGCTTCCAAATCCTCAGTACTCATCCTGCTGGATCTGTCTGCTGCTTTTGACACAGTTAACCACCAAATCCTCCTGTCAACTCTCATGAAGATGGGCATCTCAGGAACTGCTCTCCAGTGGTTCAAGTCTTACCTCTCAGGTAGGTCCTTCAGGGTGTCATGGAGAGGTGAAGTGTCTAAGTCACATCATATAGCTACTGGAGTTCCTCAGGGCTCAGTGCTTGGACCACTTCTCTTCTCCATCTACATCTCATCTCTAGGATCTGTCATTCAGAAACATGGCTTTTCCTATCACTGCTATGCTGATGACACTCAACTCTACTTCTCATTTCAACCAGATGATCCCACAGTTGGGGTTCGGATCGCTGCCTGCCTGACAGACATTTCTGCCTGGATGAAGGAACAACACCTTCAACTCAATCTGGCAAAGACAGAACTGCTTGTGGTCTCAGCCAACCCAGTATTCAACATTCTCTCTCCACTCAGCTCGGTTCATCAACCATAACTCCGTCCGGGACAGCCAGGAACCTTGGAGTTGTGATGGATGATCAGCTAAAATTCACTGACCACATTACTGCAACAACCCGGTCCTGTATATTTGCGCTATACAACATTAGGAAGATTAGACCCTTCCTATCAGATCAGGCCACTCCAAGCTCTTGTTCCAGACTGGACTACTGTAATTCTCTTCTAGCGGGTCTTCCAGCATCCACTGTTAAACCCCTGCAGCTGATCCAGAATGCAGCGGCAAGAGTGGTCTTCAACAAGCCGAAGAGAGCTCAGGTCATGCCTCTCTTCATCAGTCTTCACTGGCAGCCGATAGCCACACGAATCAAATTCAAGGTTCAAGGTGCTCGCCTACAAAGCAACCACAGGCTCTGCACCACTATACCTAAACTCGCTTGTTCAGACTTACACACCCTCCAGAAGCTTGCGTTCTGCAAGTGAACAACGCCTAGTGGTGCCATCCCAAAGAGGCATGAAATCCCTCACTGGATCACAAAAAACGGTCCTATGTGATTTGTGCTAAATTACGTGAGACTTGTTACAGCGCTTGCATATTGTTGCCCTTGACTGTTCTTGGTTGCTTCTATTACTCTCATTTGTAAGTCGCTTTCGATAAAAGCGTCTGATAAATACTTAATGTAAATGTAAATGTAAGTGTTGCTGTCGGGAAACACAGACTCGAGGAAACAGGAGTTGGAGAGTGGGGAATCACACAAAGGAAGGGTAATCACAGGTGTAAGGGGTGGATTGTCTGCAGTGGTTCAGGCTGCAGGGTTGCCGAATGACTAAAAGAAACGTTATCAGCATTTCTCGTCTATAACCACTCACTGCTACATAAACCAACGACGTAAATAAGCTCAGCTACAATAGCAAAATATGTGGGAGAGCGTTACTATAGTGTGATAATATTGTGACAATATTGTATTGCAATACGTAGTACATCAAAGTCAATTGATAAGGTAAGAAAATGGGGGTTGAAACAGTAAAGCAAATGTTTTTGTTAATTTTCAAATATCTTTGATTATTTTCAATTCTACATAGGAATCACATTCAACATTATGGCAGTAGTCATAGACAAATCTCATCTCATAACCTCCTAGTTCAGTTATATCAGATAAAATGCACATCTTTGCTTAATGTTATGAACACCAGCTACGCTAATTATTTTCCTTTTGCTTTTCTATCTGGACTGTGCTCAGGGGCTGGAGCTGACGGACTGTTTTTTAGGGAATGGAGGCTTTACTGGACTCTGAATGGGGACAGGAGACATCACAGGACTCTACACAGGTCACTACATGATGATTATATAATTATTAATCATTATTAATAAAGTTGCAAATGATCCAGAATGCAGCAGCAAGGGTAGTCTTTAACGAGCCGAAGAGAGCACACAACACACCTCTCTTCATCAGTCTCCACTGGCTGCCAAAAGCCGCTCGGATCAAATTCAAAGCACTGATGCTCGCCTTCAAAGCAACCACAGGTTCTGCACCAGTATACCTAAACTCGCTTTTTCAGACTTACACACCCTGCAGAAGCTTACGTTCTGCAAGTGAACGACGCCTTGTGATGCCATCCCAAAGAGGCATGAAATCACTCTCACTGACCTTTTTCTGGACCGTACCCACCTGGTGGAACGACCTGCCAACCTCAATTCGAGCAGCCAAGTCTGTAGCCATTTTAGCCAAAAAACATCTAAAGTTATTTCCAGCAGCACCTGACCAATTAAGAATAGCACTTTATATCATTATATTCATTCATTCTCTGTTTGTTTGTTTATTTAATAAAAATAAAGAAAAATTGCTCTGTCCTGTGTTCTGTACTAGATTAACTGAGACTTGTAACAGCACTTGCATACTGTTACCCTTGACTGTTTTAGATACTTCTATTGGTCTCATTTGTAAGTTGCTTTGGATAAAAGCGTCTGCTAAATGACTAAATGTAATGTAAATGTAAATTATTAACAAATAGCCAACATCATCTGATCGCATTTTCTCTTTTCTTGCTATAACAAATGTGTCTAATAAAAACACAGTTACAGGAGCTGGAGAAAAACTAATGTTAAAAAATCAAGGGTCAATGGCCCAACTAAAGCAAACACTGATCTCCATTATGGTGACCTCAAACGAAACTATTATTTTCAATAAGACAGAAATTACACAAATAAAGTTAAACTGGTAGTAAAGAGGAACAAATATAAACATATTAAAAGCAACAAACAAAGAGTGCTTTCAGTATTTAAGAGTATCTGAACGTTTTACATTCTGGAACTGAGAGGGATTTTTAACTTTCTCATCTTTACTGTTGTTTTACTGATGACATCATAGACAGCAGGAGATCTAATAATCTGCATTCACACTGATGCACAGATCTCTTTTGAAATATAAGATGTGGTTTGTCCTTTCTGTTTAATCGCTTAAGACACAATTGACTGTGCATTTTGAGACGCAAGTACATTTAACCACTACACGGAGTCGGACTCGCACATGGCCGCATTTAGCCTAAACTACACAAATGATTTAAGATCTTTGTTCTTTTTGCCAGAGAAATAATTTATCTTATATTCCATGAAGTTATGTTAATGTGTAGAGTCAGATGGCTGTTATTACTGCACAACAGTGGTCACCAACCTTTTCAAGCTAAAGATACCGAACATTGGCCTTGATGAAAGGCAAGATCTACCTATCGAAGAATAGATATAAAAAGACAGCCCAGATTGTTCTTCCAATTTGAGGCCTTTTATTTTAATTGTATTTGAATTACATTTTCAACTTTTTTCAAATGGATGCAAACAAGAAAATGATGTAACAATGTAACAACACTGTAACACTTGCAGTGATCAGATCATATGAAGTGGCACTAAACTGTAAAAAGTGCCATTGTCAGCAGTAAACGTACTACCATTAACATTTTAATGCCATTTCACAGATGTAAGTTGATCCAAAGTAGGCACTCACTTTTAGTGCACATGCAGTGAGGAGAGGAAACTTCCCAAAGTCTCTGTCCCTTGATCTGGCTTTCAGCTCTAAGTCATTTTGCAAATCATCCATCTCAATGTCAACTCCACTTGACAAAGAAAATACTTGCTGGAATTTGGCTAAAACCTGTTCTATATCAATGAGCACGAATGGGTTTGAGACATTTACATTTATGCATTTAGCAGACGCTTTTATCCAAAGCGACTTACATCTGAGGAGTACAGGAAGTGATGAGTCATGAATAGGCAAAGAAACTATTTTTACCCTATTTTTAAATAGGGTAAAATTAGGTGCTTTTGAATGATGACAGTGATTCTGCCATCTGGATGGAGGTTGGAATATCATTCCACCAGCCAGGAACGGTGAATGAAAAAGTTCTGGAGAGGGATTTCATGCCTCTTTGTGATGGTACTATAAGCCTATGCTCCTTACCTGAGCGAAGGCATCTGGTGGGGGTGTGGGAGACTGGTGGGGGAGACAAATGCAGCAATACATTCCATTTCATTCAACTCACCAAAACTCATATTGACCTCTGTTGCAACTTTGTCCAGGTGAGCACAGTCTTCTTTGTTTTTGAAATCTTTGAAAATAGTCTCTGCAGTAATGGCCATTGCTTCTTTGAATAATTCGCCACCCGCAGGTTTTTTTGTTTTTAGCCAGAAAGTGACTTACACGAAACGATGCTTCAGTAGCAGCCATATTTTGATCAGCAGATTTTGTAAAAAGTGATTGCTGGGCCTTCAACTCAAATTTCAGCTTGTCAACTTTCCTTGTACGGATCACGCTCTTTGGAGGGTAGCTGTCTTTGAATTTCGGGTGATTGCCATTGTGGTGCCGCTCCAGATTCCCTCTTTTACATAATGCTTGTTTTTGGTGGCACAACATGCGTACACAATCTTTTACCAAGGTAAAAATAAATTCCTGTTCCCATTCTGAATAGAAATGGTATGTTTTACCCTTCTTTTGTGGAGCCTCCCCCATTCTAGTTTTACAGTTACCTCGCGTCCACGGGCTATCACCATGGAGAGCCGTATATTGACGTTTGCATCAGTTATCTTACTGGTGCTCTTCTCTTATCTCATTGGTCACTTTATTGAAAATAAATACAGCAATTGGATTAATCAATACAGATGACTGCAAAACTGAACATTAATAGATTGGATTAAACTGGATTGGTACACGTCAGGAACAGCTGACGGATCAGCTGATGCGAGCTTGACTGAAGTGGCCTGTCTGAACTGACGCAATGCTTGATTTCTGTGAACTTTAAAGAAAAATAAAGTGCTAAATACTCATAAATGTTAATTTGACTGAACTAATTTGTTTAATTTAAGCTCCCTCATCATGGTCGTAGAGGCCGATATTAGCTCCCTTATCTCAGCCACAACGGCCGCTCTTATGTTCTCTATGTTCTCTTTGTTTCGCCAGGCTGGACGTGGTCTTTGCTCCAGGTCTCTCAGTCAGCGCTCCAGACGTTCTCTGGCCAGCCAGCCCACCAGAGGTCAGCAAGCCTGCCAGCCAGTCAGACATCAGCAAATCACACTCCTGTCAGCTGGCACTGCAGTTATCTGCCAGTCAGCCTGCTAACCAGGGGTCAGTTTCTTCTGCTCAGCTGTGGTGACCTTCTGCTCCACCCTGGGAATCTTCAGCACACACCATGGATACATGCAGAGTCTGGTCTTGTTTGAGCAAGGACTACTGACCCCCAAGCACCCCCAAGCTCCAACGTACCTCCTACATTTCTCCTGTGTGTATTTCTACTCCCTCATGTCTTCAGTCCTGATTACCTGTGAGTGTAAGATTACCTGTTAATGTACCACTACCCAGGCAAGGTCACCGATCTCCTCATCTATGATCTCCACCGTCACCTGCAAAATGGTAAATCCAGTTACCATCCATTTATCACCACAAACTGCTATTATTCTGAATTACTTACCTGTTTTGCCTTTTTCTCACACGCTGTAGTAAAGTTCCACCATTTCTCCATTAATCCTCTGTCTTGAGTCTGCTATTTTGTAATAAGTATAAACTGCTAGTACATACAAAAAAAATATTTTAAAAAGTCTTTTAACCGTATTCTGACAATAGTGATTTATTTCATCAGCTCTTTAGAAGAGACTTTAAGATGTGAATTGGGAATAACAAATACTGTTTTAAAAGCATGTTAAAGTGTACTTACTATTTTTCATAAAGGTACATTTTAATCATAAAAATCATAAAGGTCATTTGCAGGAAATTCATTTGATACACACGGTTGATAAATTACAGTGTCCAACAACACCTCAGATATTATGGAAATATGAGAACCCAAGAGACATGGTAAACAAGACAAATAACAACTACATGAATGGTTCTCTTGTAATAGTACAATACAGGTACATTTATTCTTTCTTTTTGAACGTGGCTTTTAATGTACTGACATGAAGCACTATAATAAAGCCTAGCATGTACTTGTGTTGTGTGGTTACAGCACCACCTGCTGATCAAATCAATGTCTGAAATTCGGTTGAGCTTGTTATTAGCACAACTCTCATGATTCATCCCTCTGTACAGAACATATGCACTGATCAGGCATAACATTATTACAGGTGAAGTGAATAACACTGATTATCTCTTCATCACGGCACCTTTTAGTGGGTGGAATATATTAGGCAGCAAGTTAACATTTTGTCCCCAAAGTTTATGTGTTAGAAGCAGAAAAAAATTGGCAAGCGTAAGGATTTGAAGCTCCTCTGCAGCGTCTTGATTCTGTCGCTTTTTCTTTCTTGTCGTGCAGCAACATTAACATCTTTACAAATAAAAGCTATAAAGCTTTTCTTTTCTACAATCAAGGTGTTCTCCTCAACGTTACACTTATTGCATGGCTGCTGTGGAGGTGCTGGCTTGCTGGCTGAGATCTCCTTATGCCTAAACTCTTTGGTAATGCATATCTCGCATTTTCACTCAGATTGCCCTGATATTCTATTCTGAATCTACAAAACAAATGTAAAATAATGAACATATCACTTATTAATCATTTATGAATGCATAGTCATGTTTCACTTGTAACAGAATTTACAAAACATACATAAAATGTTAGCATATCACTTGATAATCATTTATGAATGTTTTGTAAATGATTAGTTCATCATTAACTAACCACTTATAAATGACTGAACATTATTATAAAGTGTTAACCCGCCCCCCACCCCAACGTGGTTGTCCAACGCTATCTCACGACCAATTCGTACATATTTTACGAGGTGGCTATTTCGTACAAATTTGTGCGACCTCACTCGTGCGTTTTGCCTAAACCCCAGTGATGGGTAGGTTTAGGGGCGGGGTTGAGGTAGGTCATTCGTATGAATTCATACGAATTTGCCAACTCGTCAAATATGTACGATTTAGTAAAAATCGTATGAATTAAACAGTGAGGTCGTACAAATTAAATGCAATTAGCCACCTCGTAAAATATGTACAAATTGCCGTGAGATCGGGTTGGGTTGTCACGTGATCTGGTGACAAGCGAAGCACGCTCTTGCTAATGCTTGCTCATCTTTAAACTCACTCTTTGTAAACTAACTCTCTCCTAAACCTATCCAAAGTAGTAGATTCACTAACTTGCTGATCTGCTATTGAGCTGCTGCGACCATGCCGAAAACTAAAGCGGTGGTCACCATGGCGTCCCTCACCCACCTGCTTGAGTCTCATCGAACCGCCATCTCCGAGGACTTTAAACAAACTCTCTCAGCTCTCGAGACCAATTTGAACGGTGTAATAACTACCGTGACAGAACATTGAAATTCTCGAGAGGAAGCTATCACCAAGCTCCAGACAGACCATGCTAAACTAGCAACTAAAGTTGTCGACCTAGAGTCATGGAGCCGGCGCAACAACACCAGGATATTCGGTGTACCTGAATCCATGGAGGGGCCCCAACCGACAGCTTTGTTCACCAAGATACTTGAGGAGGTCTTTGGAGGGGTCCTCGATTCACCTGTGGAGTGTGAACTGGCGCACAGAGCCTAAACCTTCAACCAACCAGACCGGTCATCATTCGTCTCCTCAGGTTCCAGGTAAAGGACAAGATCATCCTCCATGCCCGGACCATGAGGGATAGGCTGAAATTCCGGGACCATCCCATCCTTGTGTTTGAGGATTTTTCTCCAGAGGTTATGGAGCAGCAGAATGAGTTCAACCCCAGGGTGTCACCTTCAAGCATTTTCTTTCTGGTAGCTACATTCATTCATTTTTCATGATACCAACAGACAGTACTGAACTCCTCAAGATCATTTTGGATTCGAAGAGCTCATCCACCACTGGTGTAGATGGAATGTGTAGTAGGATAATGAAAGCCATTGCTAACGTCATTGTAGAGCCACTGGTTTATTGCATCAACCTTTCTTTACTTACAGGCACTGTACCCAAAATGACAAAAATTGCTAAGATAATTTCAATTTTTAAATTGGATGACAGAAATGATATGAGCAATTACTGGCGTATAAATTCTATTCTAAAGTAATGGAGAAAGTAGTATACAATAGACTAATTATTTTTCTTTTGCTTTTCTGTTTTATCTCGGGACGCCCACCCCGTTATATCTATATATCATATTCATTTGTTAATAATATGTACTCTTTAATTAATTGTAGTACAGAGCTCATTGTAAAGCATTATCTATTGTGAAGGGTAATTTCATTATGGTTGTTGTAGCGCTTATGTGAGGAATATGTATATGTGCTGGAATTTATTTTAAGGAAGAAGTGCGTCTATTAATGGGTAAAGCTACTGTAACATCTTCAGCTAATCAACCTGTGATCCTTCCCTTCTAAACTGGTTATATCGGACCCACTTTATATTAGGATAAGATCTCTTTAACTTTCTTTAGTTACTAACATATTTAACTAATAATTTGATACATTGCACTTATTGTGTACATACATGTTTTTACATTGTACTTACATTTTAAAAATACCTGCATGTAATTACATCTGTAATCAATTTCTGTAGTTACATTTGTAATTACACAGTTGACACTTCAATATGAACACAGTAAGTACATTGTACTTATTTTTTATGTAAGTACATAGTAGTTAAGGCCACCTAATATAAAGTGGGGCGTTATATCTCTTCACTCAGTAGTGAATGTGTAATGAACAGTAGGATAAGATCTCTTTCTTTCTTTAGTTATGAGAAAGAACCATATTCACCAGCAGTCACGCAGAGCCGAAGCACAACCAAAACAATGTTCTTCCGCAAAATGCATGCAGTTTTGTTTTTTAACAGCTAGAGACCCAAAAGTTACATAAGGTGCATTTAAATGCTAATTGAATGATACCGTCAAATCATCTTCCATTGTCTTGTAATCTTTATTTCAAGCTTTATCTTATTTATTATTTTAATCAATCAGATATTGGATGTATGTTTTATTTTAGATATGGAGCAGTCTCTATAAAAACATGTATATACATGTAATTGTTCTCGTGTGCAATCATATAAACGAATGAATGTTTACACTGTTGTAGATTGTAGATTTTCATAAAAGATTTCATGTTAATTCATAAAGTTGTTATGAATTCTCATGAAATCAGGTTGAAAAGTTCATCTTAGACCGACAGGAACTCCAATATGACATATAGAGAGACAGCTATTGTTTCTCACACACACACACACACACACACATGTTGTGTTTCCATGTTTTATGGGGACATTCCATAGGCGTAATGGTTTTATACCATTACAAACTATATATTCTATCCCCTACACTGCCCCTGCCCCTAAACTTACCCATCACAGGAGACATGCTGCATTTTACATTTTCAAAAAACATCACTTAGTGTGATTTATGACCTGTTTTCCTCATGGGGACCAAAAAATGTCCCCACAAGGACAAGGATTTTGGATATTGCCATCTTTATGGGGACATTTTATAACGTCCCCATAACGTAGGGATTACCAGTCCACACACACACACACACACACACACACACACACACACACACACACACACACACACACACACACACACACACACACACACACACACACACACACACACACTAACACACACAACCAGCAATATAAAAAAAGCCACCTTTCTCATCTCTTAGTTGGAAGAGTCATTGTTGTCTGTGAATTCATTTTCTGATCTTCTCCTCTTGTCATTGAATCTGACCAAAAGAGACCACAGTATTTTCAGGTAAGTTTGGGGTTGAAGTACAAGGTCAATTTAACACTTCCATCAGTGAACATCACAGGTTTATGTGATTATTTCAAAAATCTAATACTAGTTATATGAAGTTAAACCTGTATTTGATATTTGGTAACTGTCTCTTAAACCTGTAGTGAACAGTGTAGTAACTGTGCAACATATTGCTTTTGCAGTGATATATTTACTAAGTATTAATACACTGTTGTGTTTCTGGTTCTGGTTTCACTAGATCTACTAGATCATCTGAGGGATTGGACTGAATCAAGATGCTGCTGATCACTGAAGCTCTTCTTCTCATTTTAGCTGCTCTAGGACAGGTAAGCTTGTGTTCTCGTATGAATATTACAGACATGAATACTGAAGATGTGATCATTATGATTCCTGTTGCTGCAGGATCTCAGAGCTGCTGTTGCTGCTGTTGGAGGACAGATATATCCACTGGATATGGCACCGGATTCGTTTGATGACCAATATAAGGGCTGTAGAGAGAAAATGGCACATCTGGTGAAGACTAAATATCTGCAGAAGGAAATTAACAAATATAAAATAAGTTGGGAATCAGGTGAAATGTCTGTCAAGTTCCCAAAAGATCAACTGACAAGGGATAATTTAATCGCCATGTTTGTGTACATTGAAGGTTATGTACATAAACATTTCAATTCTGACACTCGTCACGGTAAAACACAGTACAAACAAAAGAAATTCAAATGGCATTCACTTCACTTTCTGTTAACAGAAGCGATACAGATTCTGAAGAAAACACAAAACAAATGCTATTTCACGTATGGTGGTACTTCAGCTAATTTTGATAAGGATGTTCTGAACAAAGAGATTTGTTTCGGCTCATTTACATCCTCCACTCTTGATCGTAATATAGCACAAGTTTTTGGAACTATATCTTGTTTTGAAATAAAAACTTGTGAAAGTGCTGACTTGACAACATATTCCATAGTTCCTCAAGAGAAGGAGGTGCTGATTCCTCCATATGAGAAGTTTAAAGTCACTGCTGTCAAGACAAGAGCAGATCAGCCAGATCTCTGGTGTGAAACTGTGTACACTTTAGAAAGCTCTGGAACAGAAAGTGACCTGAACTGTGCAGTGGCATTTAAGAAATCTAAGTACTAATGTTATTTGCTTAAAAAGTGCTTGGAATTTATCAATTCCACACAAGTAAACATAAAATAAATCTTCCTCTCAATTCAGTTTAATAATGCTTTTTCAGTTTAAAAAAAAAGCTTGTACACTGTCAGAAAAAAAGGTACATTGCTGTCACTCGGTACAAAAAGGTACAAAACCGAAAAGGTGTACCTTTAAGGTACTCATATGTACTGTTAAGGTACTAATATGCACTCTTAAACTACTGATATGTACCTTTTAAGGTACTATTATGTACCATTTAGGGGTGAGTAAGGTACAAAGATGTACCTTTTCACTTTTGTACCTTGGGGTACCACCTCAGTGACAGCACTGTACCTTTTTTTCTGAGAGTGTATATAAACACTGCACTTTTAAACAAAAAAAAAACATCTGCTGTTTGCTGTCATTTGTTTAATATGTCTGGAAATTTCACAACCCTATTTCATGAGAAAGCATTGCCCCCTGCTGGTCAGATCTGACAGCAGCCCATGTCACATATCCCGCTGTTTTGACTCGTTGGAAGCAAAGTTTGGCAACGCTGACATTATAAAGATAGCTATTCATATCGGATAAGATGAAACACTGTTGGGTGTAGACTATACCATTGTATCTGGCTTAGAGATTAACAGTGTTGTTGTTAACAGCATAAACATTGTTTTGTGCAGGGCTTGACATTAACTTTTTTGCTCACCAGCCACTGTGGCTAGTGGTTTTCCAAAGTTACTAGCCACTCAGCATTTTCACTGGCCAAAATTTTGCTGTTTGGAAATTACATTTTATATGAATAAAGTTGACTTTGGCATGCTTAAATTACTTGATTTTGAGTCATTTTACTTGATTTAGAAGATTTAAAACCCTGACAACTAAAGAAAATCCCAAATTCAGTATCTCAGAAAATTTGAATATTACTTAAGACCAATACAAAGAAAGGATTTTTAGAAATCTTGGCCAACTGAAAAGTATGAACATGAAAAGTATGAGCATGTACAGCACTCAATACTTAGTTGGGGCTCCTTTTGCCTGAATTACTGCAGCAATGCGGCGTGGCATGGAGTCGATCAGTCTGTGGCACTGCTCAGGTGTTATGAGAGCCCAGGTGTCTCTGATAGTGGCCTTCAGCTCTTCTGCATTGTTGGGTCTGGCAAATCGCATCTTCCAATACACAATACCCCGTAGATTTTCTATGGGGTTAAGTCAGGCGAGTTTGCTGGCCAATTAAGAACAGGGACACCATGGTCCTTAAACCAGGTACTGGTTGCTTTGGCACTGTGTGCAGGTGCCAAGTCCTGTTGGAAAATAAAATCTGCATCTCCATAAAGTTGGTCAGCAGCAGGAAGCATGAAGTGCTCTAAAACTTCCTGGTATACGGCTGCATTGACCTTGGACCTCATAAAAGGTCCACAGTGGACCAACACCAGCAGATGACATGGCACCCCAAACCATCACTGACTGTGGAAACTTTACACTGGACCTCAAACAATGTGGATTGTGTGCCTCTCCTCTCTCCCTCCAGACTCTGGGACCCTGATTTCCAAAGTAAATGGAAAATTTACTTTCATCAGAGAACATAACTTTGGACCACTCAGCAGCAGTCCAGTCCTTTTTGTCTTTAGCCCAGGCGAGACGCTTCTGACGCTGTCTGTTGTTCAAGAGTGGCTTGACACAAGGAATGCGACAGCTGAAACCCATGTCTTGCATACGTCTGTGTGTAGTGGTTCTTGAAGCTCTGACTCCAACTGCAGTCCACTCTTTGTTAATCTCCTCCACATTTTTGAATGGGTTTTGTTTCAAAATCCTCTCCAGGGTGCGGTTATCCCTATTGCTTGTACACTTTGTTCTACCACATCTTTCCCTTCCCTTCGCCTGTCAATTAATGTGCTTGGACACAGCTCTGTGAACAGCCAGCCTCTTTTGCAATGACCTTTTGTGTCTTGCCCTCCTTGTGCAAGGTGTCAATGGTCGTCTTTTGGACAACTGTCAAGTCAGTAGCCTTCCCCATGATTGTGTAGCCTACAGGACTACAGCGTGTGGCACCAGGTGTCCTCAATATTGAACCTTTTCACAATATTTTAATTTTCTGAGATACTGAATTTGGGATTTTCCTTAGTTGTCAGTTATAATCATCAAAATTAAAAGAAATAAACATTTGAAATATATCAGTCTGTGTGTAATGAATGAATATAATGTCACTTTCACTTTTTGAATGGAATAAGTTAAATAAATAAACTTTTTGATGATATTCTAATTTTATGACCAGCACCTGTATATCAGCTTAGCTGGTATGAGCGTGTTGGCAAGGGGTGGGCAAATGAGCATAAGCTATATGAGAAATTTAATATGATACAAGTTATTTTTGTTAGGCTATATAAAAGAACAAAGAAGCAAATTAGCAAATTACAAAAACATATTTTTTCAGATACAGTAGGATTATTTCATATGTATACATTTATTTAACATATTTAGTTAATTAACAAAGTTAATAAGTAGTTATTTAACTAGTAGTTAAATAAATGTTAAGATTAACATTAATGACAGACAGGTATGGGCTGCTGAATGCATGGACGTAATATTCTGACACATATCCAGTTATAACCCACCTGTTTACATACACTTGCGATGGACATTTTGACATCTGTGTGCGAGTGTATTTGACTATTCAGGCGCAAGGAGAGCTGATCGCACGTGCGACAGAGAGAGAGAGCGCTTCTGTTGTGTGTCATTCAGCGCGATTCTGCCTATTCCGCCTTCACTAACTGAAAGTTGATCGATAAAGAATTGTAATTTAATTGTAACTTTGTGATACGACGGTCTTGGCATTTAATTTGGTTGTAGGCTGAAATTATATTCAACCCGCCAAAGTGGCTAGTGGGAGTGGCTGCCTTACCTGCCGTCGATGAAATCTATCTGCATTTGGCGGGTGTTTATGTCAAGCCCTGGTTTTGTGAACCTTGCCAATGCATGTCAAATGAAGGTAATTCTGTAAAGCCAAAAGTTGTTTTCCTTTTGCTTGAATACCTACTTTGCTTGAAGTGAATGAAAACGAGTGCATGAAGTCAAACAGCGTTGAGCGAACATCGGCTGTATACTTGTTATTGTGGTGCAATGTGGGATTGAATGAGTGCACTTGAACATGTCCACTATGGTTTCGGACAGCACTACAAATGGCTGTCCCCTTAAATAGTGCCCTATTTGAGGATACAGGGGCTGTTTTCAGCTTTGAATTTTCCCAACCAATGAATATTTACCACACATCGGAATTGATACTGTGGGTTGATGAAATAAAAACAGCAAAAAGTATGTCTACTGTGATATTTATTTCCTTTTCATATAAAAAAGGCAAAATTACTATGTTAAATTAAATAAAATAGAAAACATGATTTTTTTTTTTTACTTTCTCAGTGTAAGTTTCTCTGGTAATCTAAAAAGAGTTCAATAAAATAACATAAAATACACTGTAGCCAGAGGCATTTGGATACTGAAGTCCAGAATTCAGACGTTCTCCACCTTAATAATGTTCAGCTCAGGCTCGTGCGGCGAAACCGGAAGACTAGAGGTGTGGTTGGGAGGACTACACGCCTGGAATGATCCATCTGCACTGGTGGAGGGCATGTCTACTGATTTACCATCCATCCCTGTAAAGGAGTCTGTGTGTGGCTGTGAATACGGGAGTGTGCTGGGCGAGTATGCTTGCGTGTGGGTCTGAGTGAACGTTGGCGTGCGCGCTTGTGCATGGGTGAACGGGGGCCCGCTGGAGGTCGGGCACTGCTGAAACCCGTTCATTGTGGGTGAGCTGAGCTGGTCCAGAGAGAACACCTCGATGCTCTCGAGACCTGAATCGTGGATCTCGTTGTATCGCGTCTGGGCTTGGCTGCACTGAGCGTAGGCGCCCTGGCTGGTTGCTGTCTGGCTGAACGGCGCCGAGGAGGCCAGCGAACAAGACGCTGGAGCACAAGTGGACTGCAGAGGGTCGAATTTGGATGCGAGATCCTGCAGCGTGCTGAGGATCTGCTTCTGGACCTGAGTCTGCTGGGCTTGTTCTCTCTCCAGTCGGCCTTGTTGATCCACCATCATCCTCAACGCCAGGCCCAAACTTCTCAGCTCTGAGCCCAATGACTGGATCTGCTCCTGTAGGCTGCTCACAGCGGCAGGGTCTAGGACACTCCGCTGGGGAGGAGGTGAAGGCTGGTTGGTCACGTTTTGGACCCGTGGAGAGGGGGCTGCATTTTGGGATGTCGCCCCAGAAGTGGCGGGGTCGGGAAGGCGGATACCGACACGGGGAGGGTGTTGAGGAGCGCGAACAGGAACACCCACCCGCTGGTGCATCCATCTCCTGTGAGGACTGGCTCCTTGGTGCAATGACCTCTGAGAAATAAAGATTTCATTAAGCCCTAATCTATATGGGTAAAAAATAGTGATCAGCCCGACACAAACCTCAGTTATACAAATTATTATTATTAACATTAATACTTATATACAGTTTTTTAAATGTATACTTTATTTTTTAAATAAGTTTGGTTAAGTGTCCCACTTTATTATGGGACATAATTATCATTGGTTAAATCATAATAGATCATAATAAATATTCTCTAATCATAATAGTACTGGATTTGTGATGATGCTTCATAACTCACCATGTTTGGAGGTCTGGCTGTAGTGAGGTCGTAAGAAGCTGTCTGTGGTACCACAAGCTTTCTCCCATCAGGACCAGAGAAGCAGGACGGATCTCGTCTCACCGACAACGACACCTGCTGGTCGGTCTGAGGGCCGCTGTCTCTTACCTTGACAAAACACATATCACAAAAAAGACAAATAAACATACATACATACATGCCCCTTGTGTTTTTATGAAAATTAAGCACATGCCCCCTGTAATGTGCAATTATTATTTTTTTTTATTAAGTCATTTTTACTGTAAATAAATATAAATGTTTATACTTTTTTATAATTTAAAACAATTTAATTTAAAGGCAAAAAATAATACCATGGTGTATAAATACATTATTTATTTTTTTTTTATAACGACTCATTACTGTAATATAATCTTGTAATAAAATAGTTTTTTTGCATTACAGTCATGCGAATTAGAAGACAAAATGTGCCTAAATGTCATGACAATAAAGTCACAATGCAAAACAGTAATATTGTGAAATATGATTAAAATGTTAATGTTATATATTTAAATTGTTTTAAAATGTAATATTCCTGTGATCAAAGCTGAATTTTCAGCATCATTACTCCAGTCTTCAGAGTCACATGATCCTTCAGAAATTATCCTGATATGATGATTTGATGCTCACATTTCTGATTATTATCAATGTTGAAAAGATATTTTTGTGGAAACTTTAGATTTTCGGGATTCTACGCTGAAGAGAACGTTCAAAAGAACAGCATTTATTTGAAATAGCAATCTATTGTAATGTATTTACTTTTGATCAATTTAATGCATCCTTGCCAAATAAAAGTATTCATTTAAACTTTTGCATATGTGCATGATAGTACAATCCACCCACCCGCGCTCTATGCAGCAAAGCCTTATCCAGGAGTCGTTTGCGAGCCACTAGCACAGGATTGGCAGGTGAGGGTGTGTGTCGTCGTCTTATGTAAGAAGTGCCACTCATTGCTCCCATCCCGACTCCTGAGCGTGGCCCTTGGATCCCAGCATTCTGCGTACCCTGTGCCAACGAGGTCACGCTGACAATCCGGATGTCCTCGTCTTTTCCCCCACCCTGTGCCTCCCTTCTGCCTGCCGGACCCGTCCCAGAAGACTGTCCTCCTCTTGCATCCGAAGAGGACCCGGCCTGCTGGGAAGCAGCGACTCTGGAAGCTTCTCTGAGGAGGTTCCTTAGCTGCTGATCGCTCCAGCCAACCCGCCGCGTCTCAGAGCTGCCCACCTCCCTGCCTGCCGTCGGTACCGGCAACATATGGCTGCTGTTCCCAGCCGCTCCATCCTCCTTTCGGCCTTTCCCTTGAAACTCCTTCAGGAACAGGTAGATGGCCTGTGCAGACACCTTGATGTTCTCCAGCTCCAACACGGCTTTGATCTTACGGAAGCTCAAACCTGCCTCCCGCAGCTCCACCACCTTGCGCTTGGCAGCATCGTCCAGTCTGCCCATAGTGGAGACCACAGTACTGGCACTAAACTGGGTTGGCTCAAAGCTCAAGCAGATCCTGAAATCAAAGCAAAAGCTGCATAAGATTAAGGAAAATAGTCCAACGGTGTGGTACAAAAAGCACACTCTGGCCCTCAAGAGAGCAGCCCAAAAAATGGAGCGCAGCTGAAAGAAAACAAAACAACAGGTATTTCATATTTTGTGGAAAGAAAAAATTATTGCATTTAGAAGCCTTTACAAAAAATTTAACTTCTAGATCATCTAATTATTTGAGTCTCTTAGAAGGGAAACACAACTAGGGTAAAAGTAATTGAATAATTTTCCTGTTATCACTGTAAAGCTGCTTTGAAACAATGTGTATTGTATTAGGTGCTATATAAATAAAGGTTGAACAATTCAAAATGAAAGGCTTGACTTGACTCTTTCTGTAATATTTTTGGTAATAAAATAAACAAAAAGTAAAAGGGATTTAATAAGTTGGATTTATTACATCTATTTTTGTGTTTAGAGGGTTATTATTTATTAGTTTGAGCCTGTGTAGATGGGCACATATACATATATATATATATATATATATAACATAAACAATGTATATTATATGTAAATACAACTATTTTATATATACATATTTAAAAAAAACTTAAATATATACAAGCATGTGTGTGCATTGCATTTTTATATACTATAAACAAAGCATCAACTTCTGACGTTTCCCAACAGCACAGCAGTATTGACAACCATCTACTACAGTATCTCATCAGACGCAATATTACTATTATATATGCAAAATATTATTGACATGGGAAATAAAAAATAAGCCCTGACAAAAATGAAACTGTTATGGTAACGGTCACCTCCCTTTTTAACATAGATCTGAACCTAAATGGTTGTAATTAGGTAGGGGAGGCAGTGGCTCAGTGGTTCATGTAGGTCGTACCCCGGTTCCACCTGACCAAGTGTCGAGGTGTCCATGAGCAAGACACCTAACCCCAGCTGCTCCCGACGAGCTGGATGGCATGGCTGACACCGCCGTTGGTGTATGAATGAGAGAGTGAATGTGAGGTAACATTTAAAGCGCTTTGGATGGCCATGGGTCTGTTAAAAGCACTTCTGTTATAAATGCAGTCCATTTACCATTGAATTAAGTTTGGCCACTTTTTAAAGAAGACGCTCAGCAAATTATTGCAGAAGTGAAATCAACAAAAAATACAAGTTAAAGAAGTTTAAGTTGTTATGTTTTACTAAATTATTTGTAAACGTCTAAATTGTGTTCAAATTTTGAAGTTGACATCACAAAAATTGAGCCCACTATAAGGTGGTAAAATATTGTTTTCATGGTAACGCACTGGTCAATTTCAAAACATTTTCATATTATGAATTTTGAGTTTTTAAGCCTTCGAATGATCCCTAATTTATGATGATTACTAAAATATGTGATATAATAAAAAAAAGCGTCCCAAGTGTCCCACTACTAGGACACTGACAGTAAGCTAAGAATAATAAACTGTGATTTTGTTGGATTTGGTTGATAAATATTTTGTATTATAATAGTTTAATAACCCAGTTATTTTGTGTCTATGCCCCTGTAATAATGTTGAATATGTTGACCAGACAGGTCCTCCGTGCGCACACAGATCCTATGGCCAGCTTCATCTCATACCAGTGTGAAACTGGTAAGAGATTCACACTGATCGATCATAAATCGATATTCAAGCAAAAGGAAAATTCATATTTGAATGCTACCGATCCGAATCTGAATTCTGTGATGCCGCCTGGATCATTATCACGCCCTGTTCGTTTGCTGACCAAAGGAGAACTGACCCCCCGACTGAGCCTTGTTTCTCCCAAGGGTTTTTTCCTCCATTCTGTCACCTTATGGAGTTTAGTTTTAGGTCCTTGGCACCGTCGCCTCTGGCTTGCTTAGTTGGGGACACTTAATATTCAACAATATAATATGATCTGACAATGGCATCACTGTTTTTCTGCAGAACTGCTATATAGATTAAATTAACTACTTTAATAATGGATGACCTTTACAACAGAACTGAATCAACACTGAACTGCTTTCAGCTGAACAACGACACTATTTTCTTTTACAGCTGCTGTCCAGCCTAAATGAACTGTATTTGCACTATGGACTTCAATTGCAACCAAAATTAATCATTTTCCTGTTATCACTGTAAAGCTTTGAAAGAATGTATTGTATTAGGTGCTATATAAATAAAGGTTGAAAGATTCAAAATGAAAGACTTGACTTGACTCTTGCTGTAATATTGTTGGTAATAAAATAAACAAAAAAGTAAAAGGGATTTAGCTGGATTTATTTGATAAGTCAATGATACGTCTATTATTGTGGGTTATTATTTATTCTTTTGAGCCTGTGTAGATGGACACACATTATATATATATATATATATATATATATATATATATATATATATATATATATATATGTGTGTGTGTGTGTGTGTGTGTGTGTGTGGGCATGTTTTTGTGAAATATGAGGACACAAATGTGTATAATGACATGGGTATGACACATGTATTACAAGGAGAGGGTGAAATATGAGGACATTACCTACCCAAGTCCCCACTTTTCAGTAGGTTTAGGGGCAGGGGCAGTGTGTGTGTGTGTGTGTGTGTGTGTGTGTGTGTGTGTGTGTGTGTGTGTGTGCGATGGGTAGGTTTAGGGGCAGGGGTAGTGTAGGGGGATAGAAAATACGGTTTGTACAGTATAAACACCATTACGCCTATGGAATGTCCCCAAATTTCACAAAAATAAACATGCGTGTGTGTGTGTGTGTCTATTAGTAGTGCTGTCAAACAATTAAACGCATCCAAAATAAAAGTTTGCTTATGTAATGTGTGTGTGTACTGTGTATAATTATTATAATTCAATACACAATGTTTATAGTCAAGAAATATTAGCATGTTTACAGTATATATATATATATATATATATATATATATATATACATATTTATAAAAAAAACTTAAATACATACAAGCATGTGTGTGCATTTATATATACATAATAATTCTACACAGTACACACACGTTATGTAAACACAAACTTTTATTTCGGATGTGATTAATCACGATTAATTGATTTGACAGCATTATATAGCCTTTTTTCGTTACTTACCATCTCTTCATGTGTTCATTTTATTTTATTTTTTGGTCAATGCCTCTTGTAATTTGAATGCCACTTTTGTTTGTCTTAAATTTATATATCAAAATAATGAAATACTACTGTACTATGTAGTATACAATGCATTGCATACTTAGAAATAGTAAGCTATGCAGGCATTATTAAATAAAAACATGTTTCAAACAGTAACGGTTCAAACTGTTTAGCTGGTCTGCTCGTCTAATAAAAGCTCTTAAGCCCTGCAAAACAATCACAACAGACCATTATGACCAGCTAACCACCTCAGGCTGGTTTAAGATTTGTTTTCCCCAAAAGCTTCAGACCAGCTGTAATTTTCCAAACACCACCAAGCAGGGAACAAGTTCGGGCTCATGTAGCGACCCTGCGTAGGGATCTAGTGCACTCAATACACAATAGAAATCAAGCATCTCTCACCTACTGCGACTTTGCTCTTCAGTTATTTATGTTTGAAGCGACGATATGCTCCATTATAAAGTCACATTACGATGCTCGTATCCATATCCGTAACGTGCGTCTGATAACGTGAACACAACAACAATAAGTGTCGATGAAACGCACACATTTGTGTTTTACGTTACGATCATTGCATTCACAGACATATTAACACACGCCCCGCCTCCGTTAGACCGTCGCAGAGGTAGCGTCATCACGCCTGCGCCCTCACGCAAACGTCGTTAAGACGCGACGGTTGTTGAGCTCGGCGTTGAATGTGTCGCGCGCTGCTCATTGATCATGTAAGTTTGAATGTTTATAATGATCAGTATTTATAGATTACGACCATTTTTGTGTCTCGTATATAGGTTTCAATGTGCGCAGAGAGAAACTATCCGCGTGTTTTGCTATTAATAGTCGACATTTTGCGTAACCTGGGTTAATATCGGCGGGGTTAGCATTAGCTCAGCGCGTTGAATGAAGAGAATCAATAAACGTACTTGTTTGTTTTTTTAAATACAGCATCAAATGTTAAGGATTTGTGCTATTTATAGGTAATAATATATCAAGTTTTATACTTTAAAGGCAGCATTTTGCAGTCCATTAATCTGCGTCCTTAATGGCAGATGTTTGATATCACAGAGCATCGCTTTCTACTTTTAAACGATTGTTTTATATTTTTGGCTTATCCCAAGCAATCTAGTGACACAACTTTTCATCTAATGGATTGTGCATAAAAGCAAAACATTTTGTTCTATGCATATATCAATGCATAAAATACATCTGACAATACAATTAGAAATGAATGAAGTACAATTTTATACAAGATTTGATGACTAAAATGTGTAAAATATTTCATCTCCGATTGTTGTATTTTACGTACTTTTTGAAGAGCTGCTTGTGATTTTAATATTAATAACTATTAGTTTAAATCATATTTCTGTCACTGCTAAATGTGTTTTAAGCACTTTGCTTCACATTGTAAGTTTGTTACCAATGCCCAAGCTTGTTTTTCTAGCTATAAACTTTTAATATCATGTGCAAAATGGTGTGATTATGGCATGAAAAACCCATTAAAGCTGTGAACACAGTAAAACTGCATTACATTATTATGACAATGTCGGCTCACCAGTTTATAACGGCTATGTTCATCAGCAATTTTTCCTCTTTTTCTTTCTTCGCCCAGGGCACCATCACCGACCAAGCGCAGGGAGCGTTCAGAGGACAAACCCAGGGAACGAGGGAAGGAGAAGGCAGCTGGGAAAGAGGGAGCGGAGAAGGAGAGAGGCAGAGATAAGATCCGCAAGCGGCGCAGTAACTCCACCGGGAGCAGCAGCAGCAGGTCAGATGGGATGGAGTTCAGGGTCAATAACTATGTTTACATGCACTTTCTTAATGTGATTGAGACTGAGCAATATTGATATTAAACTCTACAACATAAACGCAGCATGTCGATCAAATTTATGTGATTAAGTTCATAATTAGAGATCGAATGATACTGATTATTTTTTTAATTGTTCATGTGCCCGATAACTATTTATTTATTGTTTTATTTCTGTGTTTGACCATTATAACAGCAGCTCTGAACTGATCAAACTATTTAACATTTTAAATACTGTAATTTTTGCAGTTTCACTTCCTCAAAACCAAACACACTTCTATATCAATAAATAGTCGGAAAGAATGCAAAAAAAAAAATATATATATATATATATATATATACATATATATATATATATATATATATATATATATATATATATATATATATATATATATATATATATATATATATATATATATATATATATATATATATATATATATATAATCAGGGATGGGCATTCGATTACATTTTCTTAGTCGATCGTCGGGAGAATTAATGATCGGCTATCGATTAATCATTAATATTTTTTATAATAAAATTAATTATTTAACTTGTATAATTCAGAAATGCAATGAATACAAAAATACAGTGTGTTTTTCCTCGATGAGACCTTTATTACAAGATCAACTTGTGGCAGACAGACAGTTAAACTACGTTCAGTTAGGCAAACCAAACATATATTTTTCATAGCCTACGTTAATGTTATGTTTCCATGAAAGTTCTGAAGATCTGCTTCGATGAAGAGGTCTGCACAGGACTGTTTTTTAAGTCCCGCTGGGGTTATATTCCGCACCCACCCGTTCCCGATATACAGTCTTTGTTCACCCGCTGTCCGCTTAGAATAATTTTCCTCCTGACCCGACCATCCTGCTAAATTTAGATCTCGTTTCCAGAATTTAACATTTAAATTTCCACGGAGAAAATAAAAATGTAGTCTGCATAAATTTAACATTTTGACTGCTGAACGGGAACGCTTTTAGGCATGATTTATTACGTTGCGCAAAGGGTATTTTTTTCCTTCTGCGTCTGACATATGAAAAAGACTCCCATACACCAGACTAGCCTGACGTGGGTTTCTTAGAAGTAAACTGAGCATTTTTCAGTCCTTCGAGGACACTGCATCCACACTTTGCCATATTCTGCTCTGTCAGTCATCGACAACCTGCCTGTTCTTTCTGAGGGCCGTATATTTACCACCGGTAGGCTACAGACTTCTCCGAGGACCGTTATGCACATGCTGCCCGCACAGACCTTGTAAATACAATGCGTGACGCAGAAAGAACTGGTCCATGCGTGCAACGCGTGCATAACGGTCCTGAGTGCAGGCTGTATATTGGGTGGTCAATAAGATTAAGTAAAGCAAAGATATGCTGTTCTGAAAGGACGTCGTGAATGTGATATTGAATGACCGACCGCTCACATTCAAATTACACCAGAGTTACCGACCGCTACCGTGTTGTAACTTGCATTAGATAAAATTAAAAATGCATTAGATTAATCGATAACAAATTAACGTGATCAAAGAAATTCTTAACGCCAATTATTATCGATCGTTGATTAATCATATATATATATATATATATATATATATATATATATATATATATATATATATATATATATATATATATATATATATATATATATATATATATATATATATATATATATATATATATATATATATATATATGCATACATCATACATATATATTATATATATACATATACATACATATACACACATACACACATACAGGTCCTTCTCAAAAAATTAGCATATTGTGATAAAAGTTCATTATTTTCCATAATGTAATGATAAAATTAAAATTTCATATATTTTAGATTCATTGCACACCAACAGAAATATTTCAGGTCTTTTATTGTTTTAATACTGATGATTTTGGCATACAGCTCATGAAAACCCAAAATTCCTATCTCAAAAAATTAGCATATCATGAAAAGTTTCTCTAAACGAGCTATTAACCTAATCATCTGAATCAACTAATTAACTCTAAACACCTGCAAAAGATTCCTGAGGCTTTTAAAAACTCCCAGCCTGGTTCATTACTCAAAACCGCAATCATGGGTAAGACTGCCGACCTGACTGCTGTCCAGAAGGCCATCATTGACACCCTCAAGCGAGAGGGTAAGACACAGAAAGACATTTCTGAACGAATAGGCTGTTCCCAGAGTGCTGTATCAAGGCACCTCAGTGGGAAGTCTGTGGGAAGGAAAAAGTGTGGCAAAAAACGCTGCACAACGAGAATAAACATACTTTTTAACCTCAAATGCACGACTTCTGTGTTCTGCTTTTGCATGACGTCATCGCATCGGAAAGGTCACGGCTGTGAAGCACGTGGAAGTACCCGACCCAGTGTTAAAACAAACGTGCAAAGACCAAATCAAACGGCCTTTACACAAATAAAGGTAAAACAACGATGTCAGATAATTTTAAAGTTGGAGGAGAACATGAGATGGCGTTTTCCACGTACGTCACAGTCGTGACCTTTACAATGTGATGTCGTCATATGTTAAGTACAACACAGAAGTCATGCATTTTAGGTTGAAGTATATCATTTTTATTTATGTTTTAAATGGCTGATGGTTTGGCTTGATAAGACCCTATTCCTCGTCTGGGATCGTGCAGTGTTTAATTTGGACATTAAACATTTTGTTTGCCATTGAAGTCCATTATATGGAGAAAAATCCTAGAATGGTTTCCTTGAACAATTTCTTGGATGACATGGGTGAGTAAATTATCAGGAAATGTTCATTTTGAAGTGAACTAATCCTTTAATGGTGGTCTTGTGTGTAGTTCACAAAATGGCGCCATTTATCGGTGAATCCGATATTGCAAAACTGATACCAGGAAAATGTTAAAATATCAGGAAACAAAAAGTTGGTCGATCTCTACAGAAACCAACATTTTAGTAATCGCAATAAACAGGCTTCCACTCTGACCAAAGTATCACATTTTTGGGGTGTATATAATGCAGTGTTGATGGTCAAAAAACATTGAAATGAAGACATTTAAGCACGTCACCGAAAATAGCCAATACACCCATAGAAATGTTTTGCAATTGACTTAAGTATCCTTGCATCTCCAGATTAAAACACACCAACTGTATGTGAGTTCATTTGCAGTATGTAAATAAGGCAGATTTAAAAATAACCACAATTCTTAGTAGATAATCAGAATGACACTTGCATGTAACGGGAGTGTAGAGGTTTGCTCGTGTGGTGTATCTTACAGCGCTTTAAATCCTTACACTTCCAATACCTCCCAAACCTTAACACCTAATACCGCCAAAACTATAGCAAGGAGAGTCAAAAGGTAGGTATCGTTTGATAGAAAACTTTTTGAATTTTTAAACAAAATAAAACATTTGCATTTGGACCTTCTCATGCTGAGAAATACAAAAAAAAGTGTGCTCAAGGGAAATTTTACATATCTTTCTTATTTGACATGCAATAACTCAGGAAGGAAATAAGGTAAGAGGACATTTCTTTTTTTTTTGTGAAATGCCCCTACATGTGAGCTGTGTCTGAATCAAATGTAGTGCTGATACCATAAAGTAATCAAAAGTTACAGCATTTGGAACCAAGGTAGCCTTTTTGTTTAGCCCTTGACATTTGTAAGGCGTTTTTAAAATTGTAGTTCCTCAGTGAGGAATGTGTAATGGATTGTTGATTTTGGGCTCATTTTAATCGGGAGCATCCACTGTAAAGTAAAATGTGCCATTTTCTACGATCTGTGCATGTCTCATGAAGTGGCATTGGAAAACACCACGTGAAAGCTACCTGTGGGGTTTTATGTGTCTTAACTCCATAAGAGAATATCTTAGTGCCAGATTATGGTGAGTTTGGGCTCTTTTTAATCACGACAATCTGCTGTAAATAATGACGTTATGAACGAAAATGTGACCAGTGCCCCATCTGTATTTTTTACATGTGGTGCTTCACATACAAAAACTCGCTCAAGTTCAGTCAACGCCCAAAACTATTCTACTTCATGAGACCTTTCAAATGACATATGACGCAGGACTATATGAGCGGTATGATGCTTTTGTCATTACAGTACATAGTACAAAAAAAGTATTTAGTAAATAATAAAATAACTAGGGCTCTATTTAGGAGTTAATCAAATTGCTACATGCAATTTCAGAATCTAAGCTTGCAAAGGACTCCTATTGTTATGTGTTGATAGTTTTGAAAAATGATTTACTTTTTTCGTAGCAAGGTGGCGCCAGTGAGCGGTCCACCAGTTTAGAGGGACGACACTCATTTAGTGCATTATAAAGTTTCTAGTTTCTAAGCTTTTAAAATAATACCTAGTGTTATCAATTGTATTTGTCGTATACCTTGTGTTTTTCCATTCAGTGGTTGCTTAGTAATTTGATTATGCATTTTGTCACGTTTGGGGTGGTGGGGTGTACCATCTGTGGTACACTTTGGGTTTATAGGGTTAAGTGTGTCTAATCATGCACTTTTCGACTGACTTTAGATCCAGGTCCAGTTCCAGCTCCAGCAGCAGCTCCGGATCCAGTTCAGGCTCGTCCAGCGGGTCCAGCTCTTCTTCTGGATCCAGCCGCTCCGGTTCGTCCAGTTCCTCTCGTTCTTCTAGTTCATCCGGGTCCTCTGGGTCTCCCAGTCCGGGCCGTCGTCGCCATGACAACCGGCGCCGCTCACGATCAAAGTAGGTTTTTGGCTTTTTGCTATTCATGCAAGATTAACCAGTTAATGCCTGGTTTTGCCATTGTCACTTACTGAACGTGGGTTTGCACTTTTAACCAGGTCCAAATCACAAAAACGTGTTGATGAGAAGGAGAGGAAGAGGAGGAGCCCAAGTCCCAAACCCACCAAACTTTATCTGGGAAGACTCACCAGAAACGTAACCAAGGTAAAGCCCAGGAACTCTTGACCTGTTGCTGTTTGCGTTTCCATCGCAGTCTAAAGTACCGTGAACATTAGTCCGGTGACGTAGGACTGCGTGCAACTTTCCAGTTCCCATTGAATTTCGTCCTCCACATATAAGCTTAATAAAGCCTGAACCTAGTCGTCGGAAAATAAGTCATATTTTTTAAACTCCATTGTTGATTTGAAAAGTAAATAGGTCTTACTGCACGCACCGCAACAGACTTTTAGGTTGAAATAAAATGCTGTGTGAACTCAAACAATCAGCATGTTCAGCACCCAAGTCCCACCCTCGAAAGTTCCTTCGCTAGGGTGTGTAGATTTCTAGGCTAGATTAATGCAGCATTCTATATGTATATAGGTGTGTTTGGGTTGTTTTAAATAAATTAATATATAAGAGTTGTTTGTGGTGGGGTTAATTAAACGCGATATGCAGTGAAGTCACAATCGTGTTGCATTGTGGTATATGAAGCTGCCTGAGGTGTACATATTAAGTATGAAGTAGTAGGTCTGTCAATATAAGCTTCCCTCGTCCACTTCACGAAGTGGAACGCTCTTCAAAATGGCAGCAGGGATTCTCAAGCAGGGCCGTTTTGAGAAGGACATTTATACCCAGAACTATATTTAGACCCTGGTTCCTGTAGTTTCCCATCTACATTTTGAAGGTTTTTACTGTGGGTTTCTTCATATCATTTTCCAGATTTTTTTAAATAAAACGCTTTATCCCTAAAACATGGTGTTTCTTTTTCTGTAAATTGACAGTGTTTTCTGGTTAATGGAGTTAAAATGAGACCCCCTCTGTAAAAGGAAATTGCCACTCCTGTAATGTGTTTTTTGCTTCTGTACTTGGTTTCCTATAGGAACATATTCAAGAGATCTTTTCAACGTATGGCAAGATCAAGATGATTGACATGCCTCCTGACCGTTTGCACCCTAATTTGTCAAAGGGTTACGCTTATGTGGAATACGAGTCGCCAGAGGATGCCCAGAAAGCCCTGAAACACATGGATGGAGGTATGGGGGTCAAGCGATTGATTTGTAGGGTTATCAAGAACTAAAATCATAAAACACTAAATTGGCAACACTTTACAATATGGTCTTGTTTGTTAACATTAGTTAAAGGTACAGTAAGTGATTTCTGAGAGGTGCTGTTGAAAGTGGATCAGACCGAAAAAGTGGACCACACACTTGTAGCCTATCAGCAGTGGGGGGGGTCTATTTGGGTTGGGTGTTTTTATTTGGGTGTATTTTCAAAAAGCAACAGTGGGTGCTTCTCAGCTGCAAGCTCAGCCATCTTGTAGGACATCTCAACTAATGTCTTATTAATGTTAACAAATGAGACCTTATTTTTAAAGGCATAGCCAAAATGCCTATAATAGTATCTCACTGAATCTTAAAGACTTATCACTGGTAATCGGGTTTCTCACACTCTACTGCTTTCTTAGGTCAGATCGACGGTCAGGAAATCACAGCCACAGCTGTCCTGCCCCAGAGGATACGACCTGCCATGAGAAGACCATCACCTCCACGCAGGATGCCTCCTCCGCCTCCCATGTGGCGCCGCACGCCGCCTCGCATGAGGAGAAGGTTGGCTTTTTAACTCTATTTTAGTTTACTGGGATGTTGTTTTCTGAGCAGGTCGATGGGAACCAATCTATCCTATACGCTCGCAGGCCTAAATTTAATTTCAGTCCGCACTTCGCACCTGTTTCCAAAGGTCCGATCTGTCCTTTCACCTTGCGTTTCTGTTTATTCGGCCTTGTACTAGACAGGCTTTCTGCCTTTTATATGTGTCTTATCAGGTAATTAGTGCATGCACGTCTGTGGTTTATCTTTGCCAAAGCTGACAGTTCGTCCTTTTCACAGGTCTCGCTCTCCACGGCGACGCTCCCCGGTGAGAAGGCGCTCTCGCTCCAGGTCTCCGGGTCGCAGACGACATCGTTCCCGCTCCAGTTCCAACTCGTCCCGTTAGCCGATGCTCCATTCTCGCAAATGGCTTGTCGTGTCTGCCCTTTCATATATTAGTTGGAGACGGCAAATTGTCAATGTTTTTTTCCTTTTCTCTAGTACCTCAGGATTGTGCGTAAAAGCCTTGTCTTATAACATCATTGAAGTTAGGGTGGATGTGCTTGGTTTTTATTGCTTCTGTGTTTATACACTCACTGGGGTTGTGCTAGATGATTCATTTTACTGTGATTCGTTTTGTAATGTGCTTTTTATTTTTATTTTTGAGAAACTCAGCTTTTTACTGGTTTATGTCGTGTGATTTAAAATGCATGACCTTTTTTATCCAAATGTTAGCATTTTTCATGGAATCGTTTCTGTTCATGACATTAGGGGTTCCACAAAATTCATCTCAAGATCACCTTCTAATCCTGTAAAATCTGATTATCTGTAAGATTGAAAACCGAAAAATCAATAAACCAGTTTAACAACTAAAATCCTCAGTTGTCTTCATTTGCTCACCCTCATGTTGTTCCATACCTGTGACTTTTATTTTATTGCTTGAAAACACAAAAGGATGTTTTCCTAAGTCTTATTTTTTTAACAGTTCATTTATGCTTTAGACGAAATCTAAAAGAAAAGCTAAATCAAACGTTGCATGTGTTTGTTGAGGATCATCTATAATGCATCAGGCTTTTATGGCTCTTATAGTTTGACGCACAGGGAATATGAAGCGTGAGACTGAAACTAAGCAAAAATGCAATTTTGTGCAGATGCTGATATTTAAGTGGACAGTCTAAATGTTAAATGTTATAACAGTATAGCAAACTAAAACATCAGTTGTATATCTACCAATAATAAGTCTTGTAACATTTTAAATGTGAAAAAAAATGCTGTTAAAGGTGGAGCTGACCAAGCACAACACACTTGTGTCCACTCATGATGGGGGAGATGAGCCAGGCTATGTTCCTGTTCATTTTTATTATGCCCTTCACTCGCTAACTTCCCTCCGTCTCATTAACTCGGATGTGCGTCATTGCTTACGTTGCATGAGTGCCTACTAATGGCTGAACCTTTGCAATGGGCTAAACTGGAATGTCCTAACCCCCTGATCACTTGGAATCCACTATGGAGCTGATTTATTTCTTTTTTCCCCTTAGGAAATTGTTTAATGCTTGCCTGACAAGCCAGACCCACATCAAGATGTTGGGTCTGGGAACACACCATTGGCAGGGCTCAATCCGAGGGGCGGGATAAACAGCTGTCTTTCAAATTCCCTCCGCACGCAATAGGATGGCGTTAAAACCAACCAGAGCAAAGAAGTAGGTGAAGTGGAGCTGGTTGATAGATTAAACTTTTGCCGTGTCTGGTCGACTTAAGAACGGCACTGGAGTCTTTCTTTTCTCAAAGAAAAGCTTAACTCCAAGTCTTTCAGAGTTCGCGGCCAAAGCCGATTCTAAACACCGCTGTTCGCCAGCCTCTTTGGTTTCAAGTACCACACAGAACCGTCTCAACTCTGCCTTCATTATGTTAAGCCCGCCCACCGACTCTATACTCGATGTGATTGGCCTAGAGTTTGGTTTTTCATGCTCGCAAGCCAACAGAGAGTTGCTAGACGACCATGGCTGCAAAGTACATTTGCTGCCGCTAGGGTGTGTAGATTTCTAGGCTAGATTAATGCAGCATTCTATATGTATATAGGTGTGTTTGGGTTGTTTTAAATAAATTAATATATAAGAGTTGTTTGTGGTGGGGTTAGAACTTCCCAATTCATAGAGGGCATACGTGTTTTCTCTGCTCCCGCTCTTGCTCTTTAGCGCTTTGTCCTTGGTCTTTTTTTCCAAACTCGCGTTTGGCTGGGCCTCCGAGAATACTGAAATGGAATTGATTAACTTGGTCCTCAGCGACGATTGACAAGATTTTTCGCTAAGAAAAGTGTGCTCTCCGAGGCCACCTTGTCCCGGACGGACTCTTTCGCCAAGTGGGTTAACGATGGACGCCTGGAACACCTGGCAAAACTGCAGGTCTAGGAAGCTCTGTCCGTGGGAGGACGTGGAAGATTTATTCATAATTGGAATTGTGATAGTGGGGTCCCTATTCCTCGGCCTTGGGATTGCCCTGACCTATCGGAAGATTGGTAAGACAGCCGCCAGTAAATTCACCCAGCCGCAAAGGACTGATTGTAAAAAGAAAATAAGGGGTTTTGATCAGACGAGCTTTAAAATTAAAAGTTATAGGCAATGTTTTTTATAAACACTTTTTGTTAAATGGTTAAAACTCTCTTCATATCACCAATCAATAATAGAAGTCTAAATATTTAATATATATTTTAAAAAATGTAATAAAAAAAAACATTTATATTTTTTTTAATTCTCTGGCCCAAACATCGAATGCAAGGATGTCCTCCTACCCGCCTGTCAACGTATGTATTTCCATTCCTCCGCGCACTCTTCACACACGTCATCAGCGCATTCTCCAACGCAAAATAAAGGCTATGCAGAGTTTTAGAGTAGACGGACAGTCACTGAGCTCCAAAACAAACAGCTGCTTCCTTTTACAGTTCCTCCTGAACCAAACAAACAAGCTTATTCTTACTTGGAGCTGGTAGGTCAATGTACATGATCGGACTTAGAGCGAGAGCGCTTCCACTCACCGGAAGTGATCGCGCGCTGAAGGCTGTTGGACATGGTGTATTAGCGGTAAAAAAATATATAAATACTGTTCGGCTTCTCACACAAACCGGTCGTTTCGTGTCTCAAGAGTCGTCCCGAGTCGCAGGGTTTAATATGGATTTGTCTTTGCATGTTTTTTTTTACTCTCATACATTTTGCTACCATTGACATGCATTATACGACTGACAGACTGCAACGGATGGGGTTATAAATCTGTTCAACTGAAGAAACAAAGTCAGTTACATCTTGGACGCCCTGGGGGTAAGCAGATAAACATCACATTTTCATTTTTGGGTGAACTATCCCTTTAAACAACATTTTGAACATCAATCTACTGCAATATTTCCTCTCTCAATCAGTAGAAATTGCAAAGTTTGGATAATGTTGATGATTTAGAGGCTTTGGAAATGCATTACAGTTCAGGTGACTGGCTCAAAACAGATCCACACGCCATTGAGCTAAATGAGAATGTTGACAGCTTATTTTAGGAGCAGACAGGGAAAAATATGTAAATTGCATGCTAAGAGACCTCAAAATAATTGGTCACTGGTGGGATAATATAATACAGTGACATTTGTGCAATAAGCGCTGAAGCTCAGCCAAACATTTGAGCGGGCTGCTCAGCTGGGTTTCCGTACCACTTCATTTTATTCAGCCATTAGCATGGACATTAAAACAGTACTTTATCAACAGCTGATCCCCGGGGCCGACAAGCCCAGGCGCTCCCGTTTGGAAATGAGCTTCTGTATCTGTGGCCTGCTGGAGATTGACTCATATTTGTCAAGGGTAATGAGGCATGTTGGGTGACAAGCTTGTGGCTGTCAGGCACAATAAACAATAAGTATTCGTGAAAATTGGGTCTGGACAGAAAGCATCCATTTTGACTGCAGATGAGGTTGAATGTGAAGTGATGGGTTTTGATTCACATTACATTGATTTTGTCACTGAATTTGCATATGCACCAGTTTGAATGTACTAATTACTTCAAGCTACTCAAGTCTCATGCCCAAGAGCAGAGTAATTATTGATCAAGAAGGTGATCTAAAATGGATTAATCTCACCAAAACCGTCCAAGCCCTATTTCAACTTAAAAACAATGTTAAAGAAAATAGCATTTTTAGCATCATTAAAGGCCCGCCCACTGAAATCAAAATTGAAGTTTTTTTAGCTTTTAGTATAACTATGAATAAGATGGTATGTTCCAAAACAATGACACAATTTGCATTCAGGAGATAAAAGTGCTCTCTAGAATCTGAAGCCCCCACCCCTTACATTATAAACCGATGCTGAAGCTGTGGCTGAAATCGGCCAGTTGATTAAACATTTACCAACGGCTCTGGTCTAAAGTTAGACTTTAGATCATTAGACACGAGAGCGCAGTGCGGGTCATATGCCCGAGTCGGCGCAGACAACAAAACATATCGGACCCATGTGAATTCTGCACAGAATGCTGTATTTCAAAGCGATATGGAGGAGATTATGATGAGAAACGGTTAGAGGAAAGTGGCTTTATTAAACAGAAAGGCTCTAGTCAAACTGTGGTATTAACAAAACGCTATTGGCTGTTTCAAAAAAGGGGAGGAGCATAACACTTTGAATAATGTGGCGCGTTCCAAATCACTTCAGTGGGCCTTTAAGATATTTCTGAATCTGTTGAAGGAAAGTATGACCCAAATGAATTATTGATTGATTGATTGATTGATTGATTGGTTAATTGATTGATTGATTGATTGATTGATTGATTGATTGATTGATTGATTGATTGATTGATTGATTGATTGATTGATTGATTGATTGATTGACTGATTGACTGATTGACTGACTGATTGATTGACTGACTGACTGATTGACTGACTGACTCGACTGACTGATTGACTGACTGACTGACTGATTGACTGACTGATTGATTGACTGACTGATTGATTGACTGATTGACTGACTGACTGATTGATTGACTGATTGACTGTCTGACTGATTGACTGATTGATTGACTGACTGATTGATTGACTTATTGATTGATTGACTGATTGATTGATTGACTGATTGATTGACTGATTGACTGACTGATTGATTGACTGATTGATTGATTGACTGATTGATTGACTGATTGACTGACTGATTGATTGACTGATTGATTAACTGACTGATTGGTTGATTGATTGATTGATTGATTGATTGATTGATTGATTGATTGATTGATTGATTGATTGATTGATTGATTGATTGATTGATTGATCGGTGGTTGGTTGGTTGGTTGGTTGTTGGTTGGTTGGTTGGTTGGTTGATTGATTGTATTTGGGGGGATCCTATTAGTAATACAAAAACAAAATAAATATTTTTTATTTAAAATAAATCATCATTACTGTATTAGGTTAATTATATGAATTTTTTGCATTAAACTTAGAATTTGAGAGATAATGTGTCTTTTTATTTATTTATTGATGAAATATTGGTCATATTTTCATCAACAGATTCTCTTCACCTGTGTTTTAATCTTATTCTAATATAAGTCTATAGTCATATGCCACGTTCCAGGCAACCCGTGTTTTTCCAACCATCTACCCGTGAAAGGGCACTAGAACGGCTTTTAAAACACCGACTTCCCGCCTGTAAACTTGTACTAGATCGATGTACTCACAGTTACGAGTTCTGACGTCACACAGCCTGCGAAACAACAGTGGCAGCCCCTACGGATCCAGTGTTTATGGAAGTCATGCATTAAAAAACAAATTGTTTATTAAAATAAGGTATTGCTCTAACTTTATTTATCCGCAAATGTTTTGCATTATCAGCAGCTTTTAGTTTTCAGTCCATTGAGTGCAAGAATAAATAAATACCAAATACATTTCCAAATATACAAATAATGTAAAATAAAAGGTCTAACAGCTTCTCTTGCCTTATGCGCCGTTTTTTCTCCTCCTTTTCCCTCAAATAAGCAAGGAGTAAGCACCTTTGGTGATAGAAATGATTATAAATGAGCATAAACCCTGTCTGGTCCGTCATGTTTTGTTTACATCTAGCTATCACAATTCCTGGCGCTCAGGCAGTTTGGCGTGACTTTGTCTGGAACGCTACAAAGTCGTGAGTCGAGGTTTGAAGTCGTAATTTACGGGCTGGAACGCAGCATAAGTTCATGTGTGTTTACAATCAGATATAAGTCAAATTAACTTCAAACACTCAAGTAAAAGTTGATACATTTTTAATGATTATTGTTTTCAAAAAATATATATACATCAGAATAACTTGCATGCTATTTTCCATAACATACAGTGTACATTCACTGAAAATACACAAATACATTCACTTGGCCTAGACATGAAGATTTATTCACGGCTGATCAGCCAAACATCTTAAAGAAAACGTAGAAAGATATTGGAAACAATGCAATTATGTTCCATATTTGATCACCGACATTCATTTCCGTACATGTATTAAAGGTTAATAGCCTCATTGACTTATACATTTAAAAGAAAATGATATGTACAATATTCTGTTGTTCAGGCATGTGCTCAAAAATAAACATTTTATTGTCTCTTCTTAGACATAAGCAGACATGACCTTATCAAAAAGATCTGATGGATCAGGAATATTTCATACCTCTTTATTTATTCATTTTTTGCATGAAGGCTGATCATGGCTTTAAATGATCTGTTGTGTTGATACATTGGCAGTAATGTCCAAATATAAGCTTTATGATTGTTCAAAGGAGAGAATTCTGGACATGAGCACATGTATTATTGATTTTTGATTGGCCCTTCACATTACCATGACACACTTAAACATGTATAAATATTTTTTTTGCATTATATTACAAAATATCAAACAATCTAATGCAATATTTTAAGGGACCATTGTATGACCTCACTGGTCTGGTTTCTATAGTTCTTGTCATTTTTTGCAGTTTTTAGGCTACTCCATAAATACATAAATGCTCCCATAATGTAAATAATGTGTGCATGGGAGAAAATTGATTGTTGCTTTATTAAAACACATTCTGGTGCAAAAAAGATGGCAAAGATTGTAAAAACAGAAGACAGAATAGAAGATCAGTGTGGATGATATACAGTACAGACACTTTAGCAGCACCTTGACATTCTAGTCTATAGTTTTCCTTAATTTGTATTCTGTACATATCTAACATAGGATATTACACACTTTTTGGCTACGTTTCACTGACATGACACAGATCTCACAGGTTATACAGGTTAACCTTAAAGTCACCAGTAGGGCTCCTAGTCCATGAACTTTCTACTGACCAAGAAATAAACGGATTTGGTTAGACTTTACATTACAGGGTCCATATTAATATAATTGATTACAATAGCGAGAATAATCAATATGCATAATTACAGGCTTCTCCACAAAATAATTGCATATTTAGAAAATCTTTCATTACTGTTGCACACAATTTATATAAATCAGCTGCAAATGCATTGGCATGCTTCCTATTAGGGATGTTATGTGTTTCATTTACAACCCGGCAAAACTGTGAGCGTGATTTCACCAAGTACAATATATTCCTGGATCAACGTCCTGAAACAATATTCCAATCAACCAATCAGATTTGAAGGACAAGTTTACAGTTTATGTCAAGTTTATGCGTATAAGAAGCTTCTACATCAGTCCCTCTGTTTTTAGTTTAGAGTTTACATTACAGGTTCCATATTAATAGTGTTAGGACTACATTTTCAGTCAGGAATGTTGTTCCAGCATCAACAAAATATGTTGATCCAGGAACATATCTTGCTTGGCAAAATCACAATGCCCAAATCCCTATAGTTCATTCTGATCCAGTTGTTCAGTTTGTTCGCTAAATATTTTTGTTCGGTGCCGCTTCAAGTCTCACTTGGATTCAAAACACTGACTCGTTCAACATGTTCAGTTAACAAAATTGGGTATAATGTACACATAGACAGTCTTTAAAGACAGGAAAACAGTCAAAAGTTTCAAAAGGACATTACTTAAATGCACAGAAAATACGAGTCCGTGTTTGGAAGTGAACCAAAATGGAAAGATTAATTCAAAAGCACTGATTCATTCGATTTCTTCACTTATTCATTCATTAAACACTTTGGATGTGTCCTAATTTAAAGGCTGCATCCTTTGAAGAACTCGGGCTGACCGCGTAGGCTGGACTGAGCTTTGTTAAATGGGACGGTCTAGGCTACGGAGGATTGTTCTTGTCGCCAAGAAACTGTGACGGCTTGCACTGATGAGTGTCAGTAACGTTACTGGACTTTTTCACAAGTTATATTAAACTGTCTGAAAGCAAAACAGGGTTCACAAACTGGGTTCAAAAAACAACAACCCAATGTTGGGTCAAAAATGGACTAACCCAGCAATTGGGCTGTTTTAACCCAGCGATTTGGATGTTTTAACCCAGCGATTTTGTTGTTTTAACCCAGCAATTTTGTTGTTTTAACCCAGTGATTTGGTTGTTTTAACCCAGTGATTTGGATGTTTTAACCCAGTGATTTGGTTGTTTTAACCCAGCGATTTGGATGTTTTAACCCAGTGATTTGGTTGTTTTAACCCAGCAATTTTGTTGTTTTAACCCAGTGATTTGGTTGTTTTAACCCAGCGATTTGGTTGTTTTAACCCAGCAATTTGGTTGTTTTAACCCAGCAATTTGGTTGTTTTAACCCAGTGATTTGGTTGTTTTAACTAGCGATTTGGTTGTTTTAACTCAATTTGGTTGTTTTAACCCAGTGATTTGGTTGTTTTAACCCAGTGATTTGGTTGTTTTAACCCAGCGATTTGGTTGTTTTAACCCAGCGATTTGGATGTTTTAACCCAGCAATTTGGTCGTTTTAACCCAGTGATTTGGTTGTTTTAACCCAGCGATTTGGTTGTTTTAACCCAGTGATTTGGTTGTTTTAACCCAGCGATTTGGATGTTTTAACCCAGCAATTTGGTTGTTTTAACCCAGTGATTTGGTTGTTTTAAAACAGTGATTTGGTTGTTTTAACTGCGATTTGGTTGTTTTAACCCAGTGATTTGGTTGTTTTAAAACAGTGATTTGGTTGTTTTAACCCAGCGATTTGGATGTTTTAACCCAGCGATTTGGTTGTTTTAACCCAGTGATTTGGTTGTTTTAACCAAGCGATTTGGTTGTTTTAACCCAGCGATTTTGTTGTTTTAACCCAGTGATTTGGTTGTTTTAACCCAGCGATTTTGTTGTTTTAATCCAGTGATTTGGTTGTTTTAACCCAGTGATTTGGTTGTTTTAACGCAGCGATTGGGTTGTCTAAAGCAAATATTTAACCCAACAGCAGGGTTAAAACAACCCAGCTGCTGGGTTAGTCCATATATGACCCAACATTGGCTTAAAACATCCCCCCAAGTTTTTTAGAGTGTGTCATCACTAGCACACAATGAATTATGGGGTAGGCAAGGCTGCAAAGGATCCATCTGTTGTATCCTTCATTTCACCGGAAACAAAGGATGCATTTGAAGGATCCTTCGGAATGGGACAGCCTTCGTTGCGGCACAGTGATGCAATCTGCCTTCGAAGGATACAGCCTCTGAATTGGGATGCAACATTATTTGGATGGAAGTGCATTTAATTGAACAAAAGTTGTATATAAGATAATTTAATATATTTGGTCAATTTTCCTGAAATTGAAAATCTGTAACCAACTTTTAGGAGTACAAGAGCATACCTCAAACTAGTCCACATGGACTAAAAGCCATATTAGACTAAAAGCCTCAATCTTTATCATGGACACTGTAATGGAAAGTGACAATTTTCAGTTGTGTAGGAAACCACTTTTTACCACCATCACAGCTTTCAGAACCACCTTCATTTCTTCGTCCTGCTGTAATAACATGTGAATACAGCCTTGTCTACAACAGAGATCATACATTTTTAAATCTACCTTACCTAGAAACATGTTCGCCGCTGTATTGTTTAAATATAAATGTACCACATTTAAAGCACTCCTGATGGCAGCCTGTGAAGATAAATGAACGTGGTTTCACCCAATAGCTCACTCGGGAGAAAACAATTGATTTTATCTGAAAAGTGTTCTCTTTTTCGCTCTTTTTTATTTTTTTATTTTGTAGGCTGCCCAGCAAAGGATAAATGAGTCTGTGTACGTGTGTGATAGAAGTTACAAAGTCTTAATTATTTAGTGTCCGCCACTGTGATAGAAAATCCTTTCATGTACTGAGCAATGAGTGTCTTAGAATATTGATTGAAAGGATAAAGAATAATTCCTCTCTAATGGTATTTTTGCCTTAATTGTACATTTAACAGTCAGATGCACCAGAAGCTTTTTTGTTGAAGCAGAAGTCTTTGCGTTTCATCTTCATCAGGCAGCGATACTGAAGCGGGTTTCCAGCAGTGAGCATATCTAAAGGCTTTATTCTTTAATAAGACCTTGTGCTGTTTGCGACCAGCCCTTGGAGACCGACAGCATATTAAACCAAAATGCCAGCTTTGTTTTTTTAATGTCACAAAGGGAGGGAGTGCTCTGTCTTTGCTGAGAAGGTGAGAGGGGAAAGATGGTTCACAAACAGTAACATCTTGTTGGCTCCAGCTTCAAATCCCTTTTCTGCATGTAAAATGTTGCTTTGGTGTGCAATCAACTGAAAAACATGCTAGCTAGGGCTGGGCGATACATTGAATACAGGCAATATTATTGCATATCTCTTCTGGAGGTATACTAATAGGGAATATTGTGTATATCCTGGTAATGTTGAAAGTAAAGCCAGTAAGCTATTTCAAAGGTTTCTTTTTACAACATGTTAAAACAGCTCTGAGCATTATAGATAATTGTACACGTCTGTTGAGCACCGAATGCAGGTATGTACTTTTTTAACAATAGCGGTTCTATCCAGATCATGGGGGTACGAATGGAAAAATATTGATATTTACATTTTTAGCCATATCGCCTAGCCCTAGAGACAATCAGGTCGTTTAATCACATTAATATGTATGTCATCACCAAGAACGCAAGCAAACCTTTCATGATTTCCCTTGACTTTGAGATCTCTTTGAGAAAAGTCTTTTTTTTTTGCATTAACATCCTGAAAGACATTGGCATGTTATCGCATAATGACCACTCCTGCTTGTTTTGTTGCCACATTTTGGCCACAAGTTATCTCTGAACCTGACATTGGATCTCTTATTGAGGCACTTCCTAACAAACCGATCATCACCTTCTGCTTGTCTCCAGTCGGGAAGGACTTATTCCCAAGCTCGCCTGGCTTAAAAGCCAGGGTTATATTGGCATGGCATCGCTTGAGTTGGCGATCAGGAGGATATGCAGACTGGTTTGCCGTTCTTATCGTACTGGTACACCAGCATCTTGATGCAGTGCGAGTTGGCTGGTGAGATCCATGGGCTGCTGGTGATAGAGAAGTTGTGACTGGCGTAAAACGGTGGAGGTTGCTTCCTGCATCGGAATAAGGCCTTTAGCACCATGCCGGCCATCCTGCGGAAACGCTTGCTGATGAAGCAGTATAGGAAGAAGTTGACTCCAGTGTTGAGCAGCGCGAGCATGTTCGCCACGTCTGTGACTAAGTGCAGCAATCTGGCGGGGCCAGGCGTCGCCGGCTGCACCGTGTAAAGATGGTAAAGGATCATGAGCGTGCGGGGCGCCCATAGCACGGCAAACACAGAGGTGATCGCCAGCAGGATGGCCGTGGTCTTTCCGGTTGAGTACCCTCGAAGACGGAAGCAGCTACGGCGGCAGCGGAGCTTGCGTACGATGATGGCATTGAGCGAGAAGAAAACCGAGCAGGGGAGCAGGTAAACTGTGGCGCAGTGCACCCAAACCAATACGTGCTGCCCTGCGCTGCTACTGCGGCCACCGTTGCTCGCTCCCGGCAGCCCGTGCCACAGCTCCGGCCACCAGTAATACGGGATACTGGAGATCAGGCAGCCAGCGTATACCGTCAAGATCACTTTGCGAGTTCGGGCTGGGTAGGATACGGTGTGGTAGCGCAGCGGATGGCACACGGCGATGTAGCGATCTACGGTCAGGGGCACCGTGATCCAGATGGAGGTGTGGATGGAGGAGAACTCCAGAACCTGTACAGCTTTGTTGAGTGAGTGGGGCAGAGGCGCACCGAGAATGAAGTCCTCCAAAAGGAAGTCCACAAACACGATCAACAGCAGGACCAGGATGTCGGCTACGGCCAGGGCCAGTAGGTAGTTATAGGAAGATTTCTGTCGCCGCAGCACCAGCTGAGAAAGGATGATCACTGTGAGGATGTTTGCTGTGGAACGTGAGAAGAAGTGGACAGAAAAGGTGAGAAGAGAGAGGTAGGGGTATGTGAGAAAGTGTTGAAGTCAATCTTGCAGAGAGTTAGAATGGATCATGCAATATTGCATTGAAATCGCAGCACCACAATTAGATTTCCTTCCCTTCATCTGAACACAATCACAATAATGCATGCAAAGCATGTTACTGACACACACAACATGCATACACTCAGCTTAATATACCTGCATTCACATGGACACGTTTACATGCATTTACATTCATATGCATGCGCTCATTACAAGAATGCATTCATGTTCACACACATGCATTTGCATCGCATGGTCAAATACACATACACACCCATGCACTGATATTTACACCCATGCATTTGTGTTTACACGCACTCAAATGAACACGGATCAATATAAAGACATGCACATGCATTTGAACAAATTCACATGCATGTGTTCACATGCACAGTCAAATTCACATGCACCGTCTTAAAAATAACATGCATGCATTCACATGCACGCCCCTCAAATTCACATACATGTGCATATATTCACATGCATTGCACTGCAATTCAAATACATTTGAAGGCATTTATTCACATCAACTACATGAACCATCCTGCACATGTATTCACACACTCTCCAGTTCACACACATGCACATGCACGTTCACACATGCACACTCATTCATACACATGCACATTCACGTGTTCACACGCGTGCACACACGTTCATACACATGCAGTCATGTGTACACATTCACATGTATATCAAATATGTAAGAGATCTTGACCTTCTGAGACTTTGTCATTAAATTCATCCCTCTTCTTCCTGGCTGCCTGTTTTCCTCCACAGCTTTCACCTCTGTCTCATTGTGACCTTCAATAAAACCTGAACAAGCAGCAGCAACATGTGCACAATTACATCCAAACGCTGGTGCTTATGCAGTGCTCTGCCTCCAGGTCACAATGACCCAGGAAATAGGCCGTATAGGATACACAGACCCCCTAGCATCCACCCCTTCCTCTTCTAACCCTTTCACCACTCTGCTTTCATCCAAACCTGTGTTGTTTGTAGGTCACGCTCAGGCAGCATGAGATGTACGGGTATAAGAAATGACCAGCGATTGCCATGACCTCTCACTGTGATGAAAAGAGCATGCACACAAAAGTGCTGCCTTTATTTAAGCCAAACCATTTAACACAACGGTAGGGGACGCGTGGAGGATAAAGCCTCATTACAATAGACCTCAGGAAAGATTCTGGGGTATGTTAACCTAAAAAGCAATTCACCAAAAGCTGCAGAAAATTTCCAACCATTTGCCCCACTGTAGCCCATGGGCAGCCATGTGGAAGGATATACTGGGGGAAAACTTCAAAGTGTTTTGCAGTCATTCGGGCTGCTAATAAAGATGGTATACGATTACATATGCTAGTCAGGAGTCTGGGGAATCACACTTCACAGTTCCAGAACATCAGCTGATTACAAATTACCAAGCTTCAAACTCACACATCAACATTTGCATAAACACTTGCAATCTCAGGCACATTTTAAGATGTATAGAAATATGGAGAGACGGACAGAGATAGGTTTGATCGACACATTTGCATACTCTTGTCATAATCAAGTTTTACCTTTTCAGAAAAAGAGAAAACTCACACATTCAAATGCAGAACACTGTTCCCAGAGGGAAACTGTATTACTTATTTAGAGAAAAGTTTTTTGTTTAATTTAAGTATACGTGGTTAGAGGAATGGCACGATGATTCTACTCTTATTATTTGTGCAGGATAGAGTTAGAGTAGGACTATGTCTTTCCTTTTGTGTATTGACTTTCCAAGTCCCATGTGACGACTGAACAGGTAGTGATTACAGCTGTGCTCTCTTTTATTTGATCACACACTGAAAAAAAGTTAAGACACTTTACACAAACTTGATTAAACATGCAAAATCACATTTTTAGTTAACTACATTCCACTGAATTAAACATGTAATGAGGTCATGTGACAACAATGTAGCTCATTGATATAGAGTGCAACAGTTGGGTTCTGGAAGTAAAAGCTCATTTATTTTCTCCATACACTCATGGATTTTGGGTAATTTTTTCAGTGTTTGGGTAGTTTTTGTGCTATCCAGCTCCTGGGTCAGACGTAACAACCCAGTGTTTGAGTAGTTTTTGTGTTACCCAGCTCCTGGGTCAGACGTAACAACCCAGTGTTTGGGTAGTTTTGTGTTACCCAGCTCCTGGGTCAGATGTAACAACCCAGTGTTTGAGTAGTTTTGTGTTACCCAGCTCCTGGGTCAGACGTAACAACCCAGTGTTTGGGTAGTTTTGTGTTACCCAGCTCCTGGGTCAGATGTGACAACCCAGTGTTTGGGTAGTTTTGTGTTACCCAGCTCCTGGGTCAGACGTAACAACCCAGTGTTTTTTGTAGTTTTTGTTGTACCCAGCTCCTGGGTCAGACGTAACAACCCAGTGTTTTTTGTAGTTTTTGTTGTACCCAGATCCTGGGTCAAATGTGACAACCCAGTGTTTGGGTTTTTCTTGGGTTACCCAGCTCCTCGGTCAGATGTAACAACCCAGTGTTTGCGTAGTTTTTGTTGTACCCAGCTCCTGGGTCAGACGTAACAACCCAGTGTTTTTTTGTAGTTTTTGTTGTACCCAGATCCTGGGTCAAATGTGACAACCCAGTGTTTGGGTAGTTCTTGGGTTACCCAGCTCCTGGGTCAGATGTGACAACCCAGTGTTTGGGTAGTTCTTGGGTTACAAGAATGCTATAAGAACCCTTATAATTTATTTTATACATATATTTTACTTCTAATATTTGTTAAATTAGCTTAAATGTAGGCAATATGTATTGAAAATCATATACGAAAGCCAAAAGTCGACTTTGTTCGGCAACCGAACAGAACGATCGGTGTATGACATCAAAGAGAGCGATTCAAAAGTATACGGAGCTGTTAGCTCTCTAATCGCTTGCAGTACTTTGATGTCATTAACTGAACGTTCGCCGCATCATCGAACATACCTAATGACAGTGCAGCTCACAAACATGCCAAATATTACAAGTAAAATGATTACAACGTGTATTACAAAGATTATTGTCTACATAAAGATATACATAGTCATTGCATGTATCAGAATTAACTATTTCCAGTAATGATGAATGAAGTTGGCTAATTATTTGACCAATTGTGGCAATACACACATGTATTTAAACTGACTCGTCAGGTTGAGGGTGTCTATATTCTGCCATTGTGCTAGCTCAACTGGCTTTTAAAGGAAATGGGAGACGAAAATCTCTTGGTTTATTGCACGCTACACCCAAAACACACCCATGACTCATTAAGAGACTAGGTACAACCCTTTTGGATTATGTGCCTTGCACAACAACCATTTTTTCTGTCGTTAAACTATCAAAAGTGGATTCGGACACGCCTTCGGGATACTGCGCCTTCCGCTTCAGACCATAAGCTCAGATCGTTAAAATAGGGCCCGTAGTCTTTAATATATTAGTATTATTATTGTTAAACCATTCTGCACAGTTTGGACTCAACTCAATGGTCCATATATTCTGGGCTACAGAACCATCTCTGAGGTCTAGAGATGCCCCAGGATTGAGCTATACAATGAATATGGATTTGGTTTTGGGAGAATTTAATGAGACATGTTTGAGTTCGGTTGAGTTGAGTCTTCTTAGCCATCTGAGCACAACTGAGAGCTCTTCTGGGTCTTTTATAAAATGTCTCCTTTTGGTGGCATTGCTTTCTAAAGAAACAATAGAGATCTCATTTTAGATTTGTCTTTCCTACAGGCTACACAAAACAAGCAGTGTCAAACTCACTTTTTTTGTGGATCACTAACAGGCTAATGAAGGTTATTTTTGTGTCTGAGTTCAGCCTGAACTGTATTATAGCAGATAGGTGGAAAATAAATTCAGTTGGATCTCCTCTTCACCTTGCTATTTATTGTTTTTTTGTCATAGTAATGGACATTTTCTATTACATTAAATGACTACTTTGTTTCTCGTGTGCATCTAATTCTGTAGTTATTCTATATTATCAGTTTAAAATGTGTTTTTCTCATCTTAAACGTTTAATGTTGAGTGTTCATTTTTATTTTGACAGTTTATTTCAGTGAGTCTTTAAATTATTGGTCCTTTTCAGACTGTGAATCTCTATGTCCTTGGCTGAGTAGATCGGTTTGTCTTGCAGACGTTGTGTCTATGTGTGTTCATGTGTATCAGAGTGTCACTAAGACTGCAGTCCAGATTCACCAAATCCCAGTTTTACTTTCCTTATCTGTGTTATTCTTCCTTTTCATGCCCCACTGTCCATTGTACTTTTGTTTGTGGATTTTGCTTTCGCTGGATTAATCTCTCCAGATGCCCCGCTGAGAATGCACTTTATTTAGACAAACAAAAGGAATCCACTGCGGCCTGGAGGTTGTACATTTCCTGACATTTCCATTTAGCTGTGGTCAACATCGTAAGCATATTGATTTTACTTGACTCCTGTCTTTGTGCAGGTCTCTCTCTGCTGGGCCCAGAACAGGAGCAAGCATTTTTAATGGCTCAGTTGGCTTTGCATCACATGTGTTTGTGTCAGAATGGATATTGCTTACACTATATAATGCATTATACATGCTTTTCTCTTTTATAAAGTAGTATATGGTAGTATATTATGTTTAGCTTGTTTCCGCCATGGACTATTTAAAAGATAATTGTGACTTTTTATCTCAGAATTGCGAGATATAAGCTTGCAATTGCGTGTTATAAAGTGATAATTGGGAGTTATAAAGTCACAATAGCGAGATTTACATTGTCACATGATCTTGAAATGTTGGGGGTTTAATTCAACATCTTAAAACTATTTTTATTTAATTTTTTTGAAGTTTAAATATAATTTTGTATAAAATTGTCTAAACTTTAGTCAGTTTAAATAAATAAATGAGTCTTTAATAATTAAACTGTGCAAAATATGCATACTGTATACTGCAAAAGCTCAAAAGAAACATTGCTGATGATATCTCTTTAATATCTCATTGGTTTTTCCTGGAAAGCAATAGGCCCTGTTTACACCTGGTATTAAATTTCGTTTTGGTCGATCGGATCCCAAGTGTACGACACAAAACACAGGTATAAACAGGGTCTAAAACAAACTTGTACCACTTCCAGAGTTAGTATAAAAAACATTCGACCACATTGCTTTCGTAGTGTAGAAGCTCATGTGGTCGAATGCATTCAAACAGCTACAAAACACCACCTACTCTCCACCTACTGACCAAACATTACGGGAAGTGCGCTAGCCAGATGGGATTTAAACTGTTTGGATGTAGACCCAAGTTTTGTGTGGTTTGAAGACGAAAAACAAACCAAGCGCAATGTTCCCTCACCATTCCTGATTTCTAACACTCACTCACAGCGTTTGGCTGGTCTTGTGGATATCAGAGCAGAACTGAAAGTTGATGCTCTCTGTGTGTCTTTCCGTTGTCCCCGGTCGCATTCATATGTCGATTGCATAAGCTTATTTCATCCATTAGATCAAAGATCTGATAAACCCACCCATACATTTACCCTCCCATAGACCCTGCCCTTTAAGAAATCAGGACAGAAGTGCTTGAAAGTGGACAAAGGCCCCTCCTTCTCAGCTGTTTCTCCAGTGAATGAGATCCCAGTAATCTCACGTTTATCTCCTTGAGTTTCAGAAAAGATCTCAGCGGTGTCTCAAGCAGTGCTCAGATTTGACAAGATAAAGTTTTGGTTTCACTTTATTTTGATGGTCCCTTTAACATATTATGTTGACTATAAGTAGCGTTGGACCTACATGTCCACTAAATATCATTAGAGTGTTAGTAGAATGTCAGTAGACTGGTAGGGTTAGGGTTAGAATAAGTTGACAAGTAGTTGCAAAGTTACTAATAGTCAGTATGATGTCTGTTGAAAGACAATTGGAATAAAGTGTTAGTAGATAATAAGCAGACAGTCTACTAATACTCTAATGAAAGTTAGTTGACATGTAGGTGCACAGTTACGTATAGTCAACAGAATGTTCAAAAGGGACCATCAAAATAAAGTGTTACCAAAGTTTTTCCTGTAGGTTCAGCAACTCTCAGGTTTCCTGACTTTCTGATGTTCCTGGCACGAACACGAAAATGCTCACAAACACTTTCCTCACAGAGGCGGTGAGCTCTCAGAGAGCCCCAGATCATTTACCTAAATTGAAAATCATTGGCTCCACCTCTTAAGTGGCAAATAACACCACCAGGGTAATGTGGAGCCGGCGAGAGGATCGTTATCGCTGATCTGTGACCTTCCAGCAGACGCAAAATTATAGTCGCTTTCTGGATAAAAACCCTTCATCTTCAATAGAAATCACCAAAACACATAAATCAAACAGTCCTTCAAAGCAAGAAGGCAATGAAATAAGACCAAGCTCTTCCAATTAGTGACCTTAATGAGCTTCACCTTCAGCGATCAATCGAACAGGCATGAGCTCATCTGAACGCACTCATATATCTGCGGTTTCTACTGTTTCTGGTTAGCAGTCTCTTTCATTTTAAAAGCCGGTCCCGCTTTATATTAGGTGCCCTTAATCACTATGTACTTACATAAAAAAATAAGTACAATGTACTTAGTATGTACACATTGTATTGCAAAACACTTTTGTTGATATTGAGGTGGGATACGGGTAGGGTTAGGGTCAGGTGTGATGGTGTGGGTAAGTGTAAGGGTAAAGTTAGGGACAGGTATGGTGGTATGGGTAAGTTTAAGGGTAAAGTTAGGGACAGGTATGGTGGTATGGGTAAGTTTAAGGGTAAAGTTAGGGACAGGTGTGGTGGTGTGGGTAAGTTTAAGGGTAAAGTTAGGGACAGGTGTGGTGGTGTGGGTAAGTTTAAGGGTAAAGTTAGGAACATGTGTGATGGTGTGGGTAAGTTTAAGGGTAAAGTTAGGGACATGTGTGATGGTGTGGGTAAGTTTAAGGGTAAAGTTATGGACATGTGTGGTGGTATGGTTAAGTTTAAGGGTAAAGTTAGGAACAGGTGTGGTGGTGTGGGTAAGTTTAAGGGTAAAGTTACGGACAGGTGTGGTGGTGTGGGTAAGTTTAAGGGTAAAGTTATGGACATGTGTGGTGGTATGGTTAAGTTTAAGGGTAAAGTTAGGAACAGGTGTGGTGGTGTGGGTAAGTTTAAGGGTAAAGTTAGTAACATGTGTGATGGTGTGGGTAAGTTTAAGGGTAAAGTTAGTAACATGTGTGATGGTGTGGGTAAGTTTAAGGGTAAAGTTAGGGACAGGTGTGGTGGTGTGGGTAAGTTTAAGGGTAAAGTTAGGAACATGTGTGATGGTGTGGGTAAGTTTAAGGGTAAACGGAGATGGTGGTCCAGTGGGTTAAACCACCTAACTGACATGCAGAAGGTTGCTGGTTCGATCCCAGGTCACCACCAGTGTGTCCTTGAGCAAGGCACTTTACTCCACATTGCTTCAGGGTGATTGTCCCTGTAATTAGTCGCTGTAAGTCGCTTTGGATAAAAGCGTCTGCCAAATGCATAAAATGTAAAATGTAAATTTAGGAACATGTCTGATGGTGTGGGTAAGTTTAAGGGTAAAGTTAGGGACATGTGTGATGGTGTGGGTAAGTTTAAGGGTAAAGTTAGGGACAGGTGTGGTGGTATGAGTAAGTTTAAGGGTAAAGTTAGGGACAGGTGTGGTGGTGTGGGTAAGTTTAAGGGTAAAGTTTGTAACATGTGTGATGGTGTGGGTAAGTTTAAGGGTAAAGTTAGGGACAGGTGTGGTGGTGTGGGTAAGTTTATGGGTAAAGTTAGGAACATGTGTGATGGTGTGGGTAAGTTTAAGGGTAAATTTAGGAACATGTCTGATGGTGTGGGTAAGATTAAGGGGTAAAGTTAGGGACAGGTGTGGTGGTGTGATTAAGTTTAAGGGTAAAGTTAGGAACATGTGTGATGGTGTGGGTAAGTTTAAGGGTAAAGTTAGGGACATGTGTGATGGCGTGGGTAAGTTTAAGGGTAAAGTTAGGGACAGGTGTGGTGGTATGAGTAAGTTTAAGGGTAAAGTTAGGGACAGGTGTAGTGGTATGGGTAAGTTTAAGGGTAAATTTAGGAACATGTCTGATGGTGTGGGTAAGTTGAAGGGTAAAGTTAGGAACAGGTATGGTGGTATGGGTAAGTTTAAGGGTAAAAATTTAGGAACAGGTGTGGTGGTGTGGGTAAGTTTAAGGGTAAAGTTAGGGACAGGTGTGGTGGTGTGGATAAGTTTAAGGGTAAAGTTAGGGACAGGTGTGGTGGTGTGGGTAAGTTTAAGGGTAAAGTTAAGAACATGTGTGATGGTGTGGGTAAGTTTAAGGGTAAAGTTAGGAACATGTGTGATGGTGTGGGTAAGTTTAAGGGTAAATTTAGGAACATGTCTGATGGTGTGGGTAAGATTAAGGGGTAAAGTTAGGGACAGGTGTGGTGGTGTGGGTAAGTTTAAGGGTAAATTTAGGAACATGTCAGATGGTGTGGGTAAGTTTAAGGGTAAAGTTAGGAACATGTGTGATGGTGTGGGTAAGTTTAAGGGTAAAGTTAGGGACATGTGTGATGGTGTGGGTAAGTTTAAGGGTAAAGTTAGGGACAGGTGTGGTGGTATGGGTAAGTTTAAGGGTAAATTTAGGAACATGTCCAATGGTGTGGGTAAGTTGAAGGGTAAAGTTAGGAACAGGTATGGTGGTATGGGTAAGTTTAAGGGTAAAGTTAGGAACAGGTGTGGTGGTGTGGGTAAGTTTAAGGGTAAAGTTAGGGACAGGTGTGGTGGTGTGGGTAAGTTTAAGGGTAAAGTTAGGGACAGGTGTGGTGGTGTGGGTAAGTTTAAGGGTAAAGTTAGGGACAGGTGTGGTGGTGTGGGTAAGTTTAAGGGTAAAGTTAAGAACATGTGTGATGGTGTGGGTAAGTTTAAGAGCAGTTAGGGACAGGTGTGGTGGTGTGGGTAAGTTTAAGGTAAAGTTTGTAACGTGTGATGGTGTGGGTAAGTTTAAGGGTAAAGTTAGGGACAGGTGTGGTGGTGTGGGTAAGTTTAAGGGTAAAGTTAGGAACATGTGTGATGGTGTGGGTAAGTTTAAGGGTAAATTTAGGAACATGTCTGATGGTGTGGGTAAGATTAAGGGGTAAAGTTAGGGACAGGTGTGGTGGTGTGGGTAAGTTTAAGGGTAAAGTTAGGAACATGTGTGATGGTGTGGGTAAGTTTAAGGGTAAAGTTAGGGACATGTGTGATGGTGTGGGTAAGTTTAAGGGTAAAGTTAGGGACAGGTGTGGTGGTATGAGTAAGTTTAAGGGTAAAGTTAGGGACAGGAGTGGTGGTATGGGTAAGTTTAAGGGTAAATTTAGGAACATGTCTGATGGTGTGGGTAAGTTGAAGGGTAAAGTTAGGAACAGGTATGGTGGTATGGGTAAGTTTAAGGGTAAAGTTAGGAACAGGTGTGGTGGTGTGGGTAAGTTTAAGGGTAAAGTTAGGGACAGGTGTGGTGGTGTGGGTAAGTTTAAGGGTAAAGTTAGGGACAGGTGTGGTGCAGTGGGTAAGTTTAAGGGTAAAGTTAAGAACATGTGTGATGGTGTGGGTAAGTTTAAGAGTAAAGTTAGGGACAGGTGTGGTGGTGTGGGTAAGTTTAAGGGTAAAGTTAGTAACATGTGTGATGGTGTGGGTAAGTTTAAGGGTAAAGTTAGGAACATGTGTGATGGTGTGGGTAAGTTTAAGGGTAAATTTAGGAACATGTGTGATGGTGTGGGTAAGATTAAGGGGTAAAGTTAGGGACAGGTGTGGTGGTGTGGGTAAGTTTAAGGGTAAAGTTAGGAACATGTGTGATGGTGTGGGTAAGTTTAAGGGTAAAGTTAGGGACAGGTGTGGTGGTGTGGGTAAGTTTAAGGGTAAAGTTAGGGACAGGTGTGGTGGTGTGGGTAAGTTTAAGGGTAAAGTTAGGGACAGGTGTGGTGGAGTGGGTAAGTTTAAGGGTAAAGTTAGGGACAGGTGTGGTGGTGTGGTAAGTTTAAGGGTAAAGTTAGGGACAGGTGTGGTGGTGTGGGTAAGTTTAAGGGTAAAGTTAGGGACAGGTGTGGTGGTGTGGGTAAGTTTAAGGGTAAAGTTAGGAACATGTGTGATGGTGTGGGTAAGTTTAAGGGTAAAGTTAGTAACATGTGTGATGGTGTGGGTAAGTTTAAGGCTAAAGTTAGGGACAGGTGTGGTGATGTGGGTAAGTTTATGGGTAAAGTTAGGAACATGTGTGATGGTGTGGGTAAGTTTAAGGGTAAATTTAGGAACATGTCTGATGGTGTGGGTAAGATTAAGGGGTAAAGTTAGGGACAGGTGTGGTGGTGTGGGTAAGTTTAAGGGTAAAGTTAGGAACATGTGTGATGGTGTGGGTAAGTTTAAGGGTAAAGTTAGGGACATGTGTGATGGTGTGGGTAAGTTTAATGGTAAAGTTAGGTACAGGTGTGGTGGTATGGGTAAGTTTAAGGGTAAAGTTAGGGACAGGTATGGTGGTATGGGTAAGTTTAAGGGTAAAGTTAGGGACAGGTATGGTGGTATGGGTAAGTTTAAGGGTAAACTTAGGGACAGGTATGGTGGTATGGGTAAGTTTAAGGGTAAAGTTAGGAACAGGTGTGGTGGTGTGGGTAAGTTTAAGGGTAAAGTTAGGGACAGGTGTGGTGGTGTGGGTAAGTTTAAGGGTAAAGTTAGGGACCGGTGTGGTGATGTGGGTAAGTTTAAGGGTAAAGTTAGGAACAGGTGTGGTGGAATGGGTATTAAAGTTAGGAACAGGTGTGGTGGAATGGGTATGTTTAAGGGTAGGGTTAGGTGTAAGGGAAGTGTCAACAGTGTATCTTCATCTACATAAATTAATTACAGATATATTTACAAGCAGGTCATATTTTAAATGTAAGTACAATGTAAAAACATGGATGTACACAATCAGTGCACTGTATCAAATTATTAATTTAAATGTTAGTACAGTTAATGCCACCTAATATAAAGAGGGATCTAAAAGCCTACTTAATTCGCTGCTCTAAATATGCACAATTAACTGCACATTATTATTTTCATTTAACATTTTTGTTTTGTTTTGTTTCAGAACAGCCATGCAACCCACTACTGTACATAATCTAGTTGTGTTAAACTGTGGCTAGTGGTTTTCCAAGGTTTCTAGCCACATTTTCACTGTCACAATTTTGACATCGATACCATGGCGAAGAACTAGGGAAAAACTGCCACATACATATTTTTTATATTATCTAATAATTTGGCAGCAGGTATATTAGACTGCTGTCACTTGAACATATACAGTTACACATGCTTTTTCTTTCTCAACTGTTTACGTTCACAAACAGAATAGAAGTGTTTGCGTAATAAAAAAAAAAACAATCTTTCCCCCAATTTTTTTTTACATTATTTTGTGTGTATTTGACTGTTTACGCACAATAAGCAGTGAAAAATAACTAAATTTAGTATTGAGAGGTGACTTTATGTGTGCACACTTTGGGTGAGAGCACAAAATCTGGGGAATGAGAAAATTATGCACAATCCCACGCCGAAATTAAAGCCCTGTAACCAACAATAATCATCTGGAGCAAATTAAATGAGTGAGTGGAGGCGGGTTTTTGTGTCACCTCGCTGTCAGAAAGATGAGAGTGAGAAAGAGCAGATGGTATCGTGCATCTGTTCTAGGGAAAATGAGACGTGTTTCAGATATTTCAGAATCATATATATATTATATATATATATATATATATATATATATATATATATATATATATATACACAAAAATGTTTATATTATATATAAGATTCAACCCACCAGAGTGACTAGTAGGAGTGACTGTTACATGTAACTGCTGAAATACACACGCATTTGGCAGCTTGGCGGGTGTTTTTGTCAAGCCCTGTTTTTAATCATTTGTATGCAATTTAATTGATTATCTACATTGAATATTTGCATTTTTAATGTGATTAAAAGTGATACATGTAAAGCATCTAAAATACACTTTCCTTTAGACATTATTATAAAATGTATCATATACATTAATTGTTATATAGCCTAAATGTTATTTGTTGCTACTGTAAAAACAACCTCACTCTTCACCTTCTTCCTCTTTAATCACACCTGCTTTTAGTCAGCCTCTCTCTCTTTCCATCCTCTTCCCATCCGTTCTCCATGCTTTTCTCACTTTCTGTGTACAATGCCTTTGAGAGGTTTCTCTCCTCCACCTCCATCTACCCAAATCACTGCCAGGTGTGATGACTTTCACACAGTGTTGAATAAAGACTCTAATCTCGTCTCATCACGCTTCTTGTTTGCCCCACAAACCCTTATCAGAGTCGAAATTCAAGCCGCTATTTAGCAGTCAAGCAACAGGAAGACCGGCTGCCTCCGAAAGCAAATGAAAATATTTGTGTAAACTGCTCAGGCTGAGCGCCGCTCAAGGGCACGGTGATTTATCTCAATCTGACAATGAATCATTCTGCTAAAACTGTGCCACACGCCATCCGACCTGAGAGAGGAGCTTCGATTAAATTTGCAGCACACCTGCAAATAATACCAATTGTCATAAATGAGCAATCAACCTCCAATTGTGGTGGGACAAAACATAATTTTTGTCCAGGAGGGGGAATATTAAACGCCAGAGGCCAATTAATATGACGACTGCTCAAGATGTCTGATGCATCATTCGTCTTGCTCCCTGGGTCATTCCAGTTAGAGCCGGATCTAATTTCATAATTTGTGGAGTAACAGGTATTTCTTGCTGATATATGATTATAAACCCGTGGAAATTATGTGAGACTGTACTCTGTCCTCTCACAGTGACCTTTGGAAACACTGTTTTTCCACAGTTCTGATGCCAGTTGTCTCACGAGGTTACGGACCATTTCAAGGATGTTACTAATCAAGATAAAGTGGGACCAAAGACAACATTTTAAGATCCTGCTCAGCCACAAATGTGAATATTGGGAGGGGTGACGCACTCCCCTCACTTCTATGCATTTTACAACTACAGAGACAAAAGCATGCATAAAAACACACATTGTGCAGTGAAGACTTGAATAATCTGCATGAAAGGCGGTGATGCATTTCTCTCATCCCAATACAGTTCACAAATACACATACACAAGCCATGCATCATGCACTAAATAAGAAAGAATATGCATGAAGAACCTGTATTGATCGCCCACAAATGTGAATATTTGGGGTGATGCACTCTTCTCAAACCATGCACTGTGCACTAAAATATTTCTTGCATTTTTCTTACCAGGCAGACCGAGGCACAGCAAGGAACTGTAGTAAATGACAGGAAACTGTCCGAGAGGGCAACCGCGAGGACTCCAGGAACTGGAGTTGGTGGACAGTACGGTGAAGATGTGGCTGTGCTCCATGGCCTCTCTGCCCTCCTTCAAGCTCCAGAGAGGAGACCAACCACAGCCGGACGGCAGGACACGCAGAGGTTGAGCCGGCTGGCACGTGTGAGAGTCAGAGAATGACTGCGAGCGCGTGTGCGTGGCAGAGAGACACAGACGATGAGAGGCGATGAAGTCGGTGATGTGATGGGAAAAGAGGCAGGGATGTGAGGAAGAGTATGTGTGTGTGTGTGTGTGTGTGAGGAGAGGTGGCGGAAGAGAGAGAGAGAGAGAGAGAGAGAGAGAGAGAGAGGAGGGGATTGAGAGCTGGTGAGAATGAAATCTGGGGAGGCATGAACGCAAAAAGGGTGAAAATAAGTGAAGACAAAGGAGGGGGGCGTGAAGGAGAAGAACATTGGGGGAGCGAGAGGCGTTAAGTGAGGAAGAGACGATTCGTGTTGACACCACTGAGAGGTGATTTTTTTGTGGTGACACACTCATGCGGCTGAAGGGCGACCCAGAAGTAAATGAGAGCTGTAGCATGACTCCACTAGTTCACACCAGTTAGCACGTCCGTGGCACACAGAGATGCTTAGCTGTTTGGCATTTTGTGAAGTTGTGAATTTTATGTTGGGGAACATTAAAGTCAAATGCATCATACATGTTTTCATTATTATCAAATTATATGTTTGAAATTATTATTTTAGAGATGTTCTTATATCGCGAGAGGTAGAGATCCATCCACGTTAGATATAGATCCGGGTTGCTAAAGACCCGAATATGTAAGAATGATTGGTGAAACAGTCATGCATTTAAGGGTTAAGGATGGTCACTAAATGGCCACTGTTCTAATTGGCTAATGTCACTGCAAAGGAAACAGTATCATGTCCATTCGCTATTACAGGTGGGTAAGTGTTTTGAAAACATTATCCATATAAAACCATAATTTACAGACAAGGCATGAAATCATTTACTTACAGTTTGTGTAGTGGCGTATAGCAAGTCAGTCTCGGTCCTATATGTAAAATAAAGTGTACGGGCCCCCCTAACCCCACCCCCCAAGTACACTGAATTTAGACGTTCACTGTAGTGTATCAAGAAAATACCATACCAAACAATACCATAAAGACACACTCAAACCCAACAATTTTTCACTACCAGAATAAAAAAAATAAAAACAAGCTCAGCCACTGGCCACATTTCCATTACAGATTTGCGAAAAACTTTTGCGATATTTTCTAAATGACAGCGTTTCCATTAACCAATGTTATGCGACTAAAACATTTTTGATAAGTCATTCCAAAAATTATGCCATGTATGTTGGGATTATGTATGTCCCAGCCACCGCACTAGCCATTTTTGTTGTTTTTTTTGTTTTGTTTTTTACCATTTTGTTATTTTGGCTTGGAATTACGTTTGTTAGAAATATGAACTGGATTTAGAAATGCTTTTGAAATTAAAAACTTTGCAACTTGAAATGAAGAAATTTGGAGTGGAATGCATGCAAAATAATCCGTTCCCTGAGTCCATGGCCTTTGTTGTTATTGTGAGTATTCACAAATAAAAGTAGACAGTTTATAGTTCATAACTGTGTCTTGAACTTATCTCGATGGCTAAAAATGACAGAGTACTGTGAGTTATATCTGCTGTCGACTTCATCGGCCATGGGTTAAGGAAACAGTGGCCTTTTTAGTTTCATCGTTAGGCGAAACTGTGTTTAAATATGTTTAAATATTAGCCTATGATATATATATATTTTTAATTTCATACATTGATGATGAATAGTGAGCAGCATTAGCAAGATAATAATCTATGATATGAGTATATGTCTGGAGACATGGAGTGGGGTCAGACATGATTTTAAACACTTAACAAAAATTACTACACATGACATGCATACAAAAATATATTTATTGTGGCCACAAATAAAAAATGAATTCCCTTGTTTTAATTAAAAGTTCCCCATGGTGCGGGCCCCCTATTGGCCCGGGCCCATTTGCACGTGCTAACTCTATGCCATTGGGTTTGTGTCAGATCCAATAAAGTTGCTGCTTTATCTTTCAACAAAAGTTTCTTTGCGAACTCTCCATTACACTGTGCCTTACTGACAAAATAAAATGGGCCGAACAAACATATACTCCTCAGGCAACACGATCTCATGACAATGCGTATAAATAGTACGAGTGTGCAATCTCGTAGAATGTATATGCCAAAATGAGTTTTGGCGTGCAAATGGTATGCCGTTTTTGGCGTGCATATGATATGCACTTTATGGCGTGTATATGACACGCTTTTGGGTAGGGTGAGGGTGGGGGTGTGGGGGGTTCGTACATATAATACGCCATAAAGTGCGTATCAAAATTAGTTTTGGCGTATACATTCTACGAGATTGCACACTCGTACTATTGATACGCATTTTCGTGAGATCGGGCTCCTCAGGTGTGATCCGGGACACCACTATTTGTCATCATGTGTCATCATATATATCATATGCAAATTTATTTGCCTGAGTGACATCACAAATCCCACAATATCAAAATGAGCTGTTTTTGGAGCTTGATTAAATAAATGCTTCATTTATAATGATAAAGACATTTTAAGCTCTAAAGCTTGCAGGATGTTTTAATGGTACAGATGCCTCTTGTATGGCATGATAAACATTTCATTTATCATGTCATGACCCCTTTAAATGGCAGAGTGCCTATTAGAGCTGCCCCAGTGCAGTCACATGACGTTTCCTGTAATAACAATAATAATTATTCATTCAAATTAAAATTTGCTTGCTTTTGCTTGCTTTAAAATAAGGAAACATTAAACATCTAAATGAATAATAATAATAATAAATAATATGTTTTGTATAATAGTATTTTACATTTAAAGATACTTTTCTAAACAAAATGTGATCGATGCTACAGTAATAATGATATGAAACATGAATATATAAGAATAAATTATCATGTTATCAAAACTAACATAAATGTACAACCTTGGTGCAGCAAAACCCTAGATGAGAGTTTAAAGCAATAACACATTCAGTTTGCATAAATAATCATTTAGATACCAACCAAATGCGGCAGTGATTATATGACATTGATTGAAAGCACATGCTCTCCATTGCTGTGGGTCACGAGTGCATTTCTTATGCACCCGCTACTTGATCAGTCATATGTGTGATGTGGAAGGGAACGGGCTGATTTTCTCCAAGTCGTCCTTCTCATTAAGTAATTTTCCTACAGCCCAGTAAATGAGTGTAAAGTGATAGAGAGAACACAGTCCGTTTAATAAAATATAGCTCAGTGACACGCATTGATTACAGAGAGCTACAGAATGGCAGGTCTTTCCTCATGTTCACATACAGGCCTGAGGCTAAATGGAGCAAACACTGCTCTACACTCAATGATCTACTTTACTGATACTCATTGCTTCTTAGTCTGCAGAACAGATCTTCAAAAACAATAATAACTGGTATGAATTATTTTTTTTATATGGATTTGAATATTAATCACTAGATGAGACTATATTGGATCACTCTAACAAAGCCTCACTATAATGGCACAAGTTCATTTCAGAAAGACTATCTCTAACAGCATTATCCATCTGCTCGGCTCTAAGCGACAGACTGTATTAATAATGAATCGCAAGCTTTAATAGCAGCCGGTATGCATAACTGTTAAATTAGATGTTTGATTTTGGTAAAGGGGTGAGGGAGTTCACACAAGCCTTTTCATTTGTCTGCTGTCGCTCTCTCGCTTGCGTTCACCCATATAAGAAAACCTGTGTGTTGAGAAGATTCAATAAGGAAATAAATTAGAATACCTGTAAAAAAATAATTTTTTAGCAAAAATGAGGTTATGCGAAAGACAGTGAGGAGAACAGCATCACACCTGATACCAGAGTTAAAGTAGTGTGAAGATCAGCAGAGCAAAGACTTTCTCACTCAATATCTGAGAGTAATCGCTCAAAAACAGACACGTCTGAACCTGTCAGAATCCCATTGTGATACTCGTGCTCTGCTCTGAAACCTAGTGAGCTGCCTATGTAGGCAGCGTTTTAAAGGGGTCATGATGTGATTTCTTGTTTTCCTTTCTCTTTAGTGTGTTATGTTGCTGTTTGTGCATGTGTAAGATCTGTAGAGTTATAAACCCAAAGAGATATTCTTTGTAAAAATTAAGGCTCAGCCACGCCTTCCTAAAATGCTTCGTTTAAACACACCCCACAAATCTACATCAGTATCGCCCCACATGCATATACAAAGAAGAAGGCGTAACTTTTAGTCTCGCTATAGTATTGTTGTGGCCGCGCCGGCGCCGCCATGTCGTGGAGAGGCTGTGTTTCCTTTGCGAAAGCCAAAATGTTTTTTTTTAATTATCATTTAAACAGGGACAGTGTAAAATATACATTAAACCTTAAAAAGGACAGATGCATTTTGCCTGCAGTCCCTGGACAGGCTGATGTAAACAAATCAAGTTAATAATACATTTATCCCAGAACAACATTAAAATAATCAAACCCTACATTCATTCTACAATATACATTTTCAAATACACTCTAACCTACACATCAACTGCTAAACATTATGTGAACATTACAAAGCAGGAGACGATTAGAAAACGGGGGATAAGCTTAAGTTACAACTCTGTTCCAGAAAAGGATTACCCAAATATTGGACTGTGTGCTGCGCATTTTTCGGAGGACTGTTTCTAGCACCTGTGAGAGCACAGACCGTTTCTATGTCTTTGTCGTTTCTATAACAAATGCAAACTTACCTAACATCTGATACTTTCTGGTCCAGTCATGCTGGCAACGTTGATCGATCAGCTTGGTCATCTGCATCATCCGAATCAGATTCGGGCTTGAATTGTTAAGTAAGGACCGACATTATCATCTGTCAATATTGCTTTGCTTTGGGAGCTGATGTTCCAGGACCGTGTCATTTCCGCCAGACACTTAAGGTATTCGGGCCAATCTCAATGCATTGGATTGCTGGCCAGTCAGAGCACACAGCACATTTCCTAACGATGATCGAAAATCTACGCGTTTCAGAAAGGCGGGACATAGTGCCCATACAAGGAATTCCGCCCTTTATGACGTCATACAGGGCTAAACTCGAAAAATGACGTTTCCAAACTTGAAATCCTGAAGGAGTGCTTTTTGCACAAAAATTTTAATTTTAGTCATGTTTAGTATGAGAATCATCTTTTCAACAGTGTAAATAAGTCAGAATGCATGAAATAGCATTAGACACAGTATTATTCACTCAGTTGGGGGAATATCAGATTACATTTATTTGACGATTCACTCATTTATGCTACACTTACTAAAATATAGGCTATGACTGCATGACAGTGATTCAGACCGTTTGTTATACTGTAAGGAAATGTGATATTAATAATATTATAGTCTATGTTCAGTATAATACGACAACTATGTTGTAGTTTTTTGGGAAAATTATATCATGCACTGTCAAAAGGCAATTGTTCTTGCTTGTTGGAGATATGTCTGCCTATCTTGGCTCTTAAAATGACTTTTCTTGGCATACCATATTGTGCACAGGTAGATTCAGACATATTACATGTTATTTTTGAAAAAACAATAAGTTCATAGATGCTACCACATGAATGTAACCCAGCACCACCAATATCCGCAGTAGGCTATTCAGATTAGCATTCAACTAATATGGGTCTAATATAATGATTCCAGGAAAAAATGTGGTTACATTATTGCCATAGTATTTATTAGCTTTGTCATTAATTACTCGCCCTCATGTCGTTCCAAACCAAGATTTTTGTTCATCTTCCAAGAGCAGATGAAGATCTTTTTAATGAAATCTGAGAGATTTCTGTCTAACTCGTATTTTGCTATTTTTGGTATTCTAACTGTGCTTATTTCCATCAGAAGCAGTGGGTGGTAATAGACAAGAAATGTAGCCTAGTTTTACGCCAATCATACTGATAATGTTTCTTAGTCATTCTGCAGTCCTGCAGCCTGAACCGCTGTAGGCAAACAACCTTTACAAAAGCATCTGCCAAATGCATAGACGTGAATGTAAATAATGAAGAGCTTTGAGTCCCTGCTGGACTACTTAAAGAAGAAATATAAAAGGATAGATAATGTGAAAACATGGAATTGATTTTTGCTTCACAGTGTGTGATGACTAGCATTATTGCGAGTATTTATGATGTGTTGAGTACATTGAATGCATTTGTTGGGTTCTCTGTGGTATATTTTTTTCTTTATGGTTGATTGATTTAACTTTTTGTAACTTTAGTTAGTGTGTAGTGTTGCTGTTTGTGCATAAACAACTCCTGCAAAGTTACGACGCTCAAAATTCAAAGCAAAGGGAGATATTTTCTTTTAATGAAATCGCTTTTTAAGGACTACAACAAACGGCTGGTAGGGACATTACTTACCCTAACATTTACACTAACCGCGCCCCCGGGAACATGCAAAAAATGTCATGTTGAGAAGAGGAAGAGTTTTAGTGGTAGAGCATATTTGAGAGTCTGCTCAAGCTGTCGCATCCGTCTTTTCACATTTATTGCATTACAGTACTTAACACAAATTCAACAGCATGTCATAAAGTAAGATGACAACATAAGTTATAACTGTAATTAAACTAAACTATAACGTACTTCATGCAGCATATATTCTCTGGCTCCATTTTACAACCATTCCCACAAGAGCGATTTATCATTACAGAATATGCTAATCAATGACTTGAAGCAGCTACTTAAATTCATCAACTAACCATTCAGAAACGTCCTGTTGGATTTTACATGTTGTCTTTTCTTCTTGAGTCTCTCCATCGTTGGCAGACTCCGGTTTGAACATAAAAGCCTGAAGAGTTTCTGACATTTTCAGTTCGTGTCTGCGTGAGGTAATCAGAGCTGCTTACACAAGCTCTTGAAGCTCCGCCCTCTTCTAAAAAGGGGGCGGGAGCAGCAGATAATTTGCATTTAAAGGGACACAAAAACGGGGACACACTCAAAAGGGACAATTTTAACATGCTATAAAAATGATCTGTGGGGTATTATGAGCTAAAACTTCCCATACACACTCTGGGGACATCATAGACTTATTTTTCATCATGTAAAAAAGCGCATTATAGGACACCTTTAAATACAGAGCTGATGTTTCAAAAGACACATTTGTCAGACACTGCGACTGCATGTCTATTTCCCAACATCTTCATTGTGTCGGTGCATATTTAGGGATTTCCAGGGGCTCTTCCTGATTCACATATCAATTTCAAAAGCTGAACACTGCATGAATATGCAAATATCCATTTTGTTCAGATAATGCGCAGAGTCCAGCGTGACGTGGTCACAACGAGCTTTGCACTTCAAACACTTGCCCATCTGCCTCTTTCATTAATACTATTCTTTCAAAAGCATAGACAAGAAAGGTTGGACAGCTTTTATTTCCCATTATTAAAAAGGAGGCGTATCAAACCTCGATCTATAAACCTTCAGAAGTGTTTATTAAAACATTCATCTCCTCACATCTCCATTTATTGCTAGTTAGTGCGTTATTAATGATTGTTTAATGTATTCTGTCTCTCTTGGGCTCTGAGCTGCTCATCTCTCTCCCCGCAGCCTTGATCTGTGCGAGCTGTGACTGAATAAACAGTGTTTTAACACCCCAGACAAAAAAAATAAACTGCTTAATCTGAGGATGCATCTACAAAACAACAAAGTCAGGCTGACATCTATTGAACCTGAGTGGAGGCCACTGTGAAACATTCAAAGCAAGACTGAACCAAGTGCAGCTATTTGAGCATTTGACAAAAGGGTTTAAATTATCAACTTAAATATTTTTAGTAGTGGAAACTTGACTAGCTTTAACTAGCTAACTCAATAAATGCTATCTTGCTAATTGGTAACACAATGCTTTGGTAGCATCAGCATAGCACTTTCTGAATGAGTACGGTAATATATAACATACTGTATATGTTCTCAAACTAAGCTCATCGACCCTCCTAAAAAACATAACTGAAGCTCTTCTAAACTAACATAGCAAAACAATAAACACTACTAAATGAATCCCATTTCACATTAATCTTGCACAAAAAAAAAAAAAACATGATATAACACTTTATAGACCCTTCTCACACCTCCGGGTTTCTCAGAGCGGAAGTCGTCATAGTTGGGTTAACTTTTAGCGGTGAATGAGAGAATACATTCAATATTATTTTTGTGTCCCGATTTGCTCAAATAGCAAAAGAAAAATGCAACAATAGTGATTTCACAATTTATAAAAAGAGGAAAAAATTGTGTGAGATTGATAACGGCAGTGAAAAGAGAGACATATGTTATTTTTTTTTACCATCACTCCCATAGACGCTGTATTAGAAACACACTCACAGCAGGTACATTGTTTTTTTATAATTTGATGCAAAAGTAATATTAAAAAAAATGAAAATATAAAAAACGTTGCAGGATTTACGATATTAATGACCGTTAAAACGCATATTCACAGTCTGTGAAAAGGGTCCATTTTAGCATTTGCGCTCTATTTTGAGTGTCATGCAAAGCATGCTGGGAAATAGAAATTAACTCTTTTCATTTTAAATGAAAAGAGTTCATAAAACTCATAAAACAAAACATAAAACAACGAAACAATTCAGATGACTTAAGATGTGTCCGATTTGAGAACTCAAAAGAAAGTTCTCATAAAGTACTCATTCGATTTATCTGGCTCTACTCATTAGAGCATTAGGGTCTACAGTGGAAATACCACCTCAAAATACCTCTTTAATGCTATATTGTTGCTAAAATTGTAATTTTCCTTCACATCTCTGTCCATTACTTTTTATTATTTGTATACTCTGTATAAAATGGGTATTTTTAGGTTTGGGAGTAGGGTTAAGGGATATTACGTTTATCTATAAAATGGTGAAAGGGAAAATTATACAGATATCTTTATGATATAAAAGATTAGTAAATATTAATTTTTTTCTAGCTGTAAAAACATAATAATGCTTCGATTAAATGTTGCCGATACATCCATATTCTACGTTTTAGCATCTATCCAAATGTACAAAAAGTATGTTTTGTGTCTTTAAAAATTACGTAATAATACCTATGTATTAACAATGAGACCAGGCTGACATTTGCAATAGTTTACCCTGGGTTAACACAATCTTTTTTCCCATAGTTCACACTGTTTGTTAAGGCTATTCTGGCTATTCAGATTTCACAATGTTTGAACCACTGAAACAGCTTTTTCAGCATAACTGTTCTTCACTCCAATTATTAACATGCATGAAAGTTTATCTGAATATAGAAAGCTCTTGAAAGCTTAAAAGGCAAGGGGTGCAGTTTATAATTGGCTATTTTGCTTCTTAACAGCTGCACATTACAGTTTAACACGGCATCGTTATATGCCTTTGCTACTGCATTGACGAGTTAGCATCGCAAAAGCAAGGGTTAAAAAATTATACTAACCATATTTGAACATTTCTAAAGTTGCTTTATATTCATGGGATTAAAAGTGAAGTTTAAAAACATGGGAACCCTATGGTTTTCTGGTTTGATTATCTCTAAATCTGCATGATTACAAACTATTTGCATTCCTCTTTGATTAATATCTTCTCTCACTTTTCTTCTATTTGCCATTGTCTTTTGCATCAGACCAATGGTGTTCGGAGTGAAGCAGTAAAGAGGGCAGAGCTGCAAGGTTATAGAAACAGCTTTGTTTACCTTCCAGAGCTCTCGTCTGATTATATTTTCTAACCCTTAAACTGATATCTCTGGGTTTGGATGGTCAGATTGCCTTATAATGAAATGGCTGGGTTATTTGCAATTTCTAGTCAGTAGCAGGTATAATTAGGAGTAGGGATATGAACATTCTTGGCGAGCATTTAATTGGACAAAACTTTAGACAAGCCCATGAGTGCAAGTTGAGTTAAATTTTCCAGGAAGGGAAAGATTCAAATCTGCTTATAGTAAAGTCCAAATGTTGTACAATAGCTAGTATAGCAGGATTCTCTAACACGGAATAAAAGAGGAATTAGAGGAATTGTTTAATAGTTTGACCTTGGCATTGTCACCACTGTGTTCAGTTCAATTGGACTTTAAGTTTGTTTGTATCTGTCACATGTTCCTTTGTTCAGTTTCCCACCACTAGTCTGTCTCCCTGGTTACCATCATCATTAGTTCATTAGTGTTAGCTGGGATCTGTTAATTAGTCTTGTTTATATTTGCTATTTAAGTTCCTCCTGTTCACTCTGTCCTTGTCTGATCACTGTTATGTTAGATGTGTTGTGCTATTGCCTGTCTGCTTACTTTGAGAGTACTTTGACTTGAACTATGTTTAGGAACTGTATTTACCTGTCTTCCTGCCCAACCGCATATTTTACTGAGTTGGCAAATTCGTATGAATTTGTGAATGACCTACCTCAACCGCCATAAACCTACCCATCACTGGGGTTTAGGCAAAACGACGATTTGAATCTGAGTGAGGTCGTACAAATTTGTACGAAATAGCCACCTCGTAAAATATGTACGAATTGGTCGTGAGATAGCGTTGTCCTGCCTGCACACAACCATGACAGTCATTTTATGCCCAAATGTTGTGACTTTTTGAGGAGAGTTGTGCTATTATTCATCCAAGTGATTAGACTTAAAACTTTTACCTTTGCTTGGGTGAAATTTCACTGATCAATTCCAGTCTTTCCAATAGAAATCCACACTATCTTAGGTTTTGTGTGAGAGTGAAGTACACCACTCAGATTTGGCTTTCAAATTTGCAATGCTTCATACATCTCTAAGGTCCTGTTTACACCTGGTATTAAGTTGCGTTTTGGGCAACATGGGCGATGCTAAATACAGGTGTAAACGGGTCTATAACATTTCAGAGAAAGGTGAAAACTTTCGATTGTAGACGCTCGTGGTCAAATATGTTTGAATAGCTGCAAAATGCCAAAAGGCCAGATTTACTAAACACGGAAAATTAGCGTAAGAGCGTTAAGCTGAGATAGGAGTGGAAAGTTCTGCATGTTATCTACGACGCGTAAATCAAAGAACACAGATGGAGCTGGATCATTTCCATAATGACCAACACAATCTACTGAGAGCAACGTTTGCGTCTGCTTAAAGACATGCTTTTTGGGGCGGTAAATAATGGCAAAAACACCAGTAAATTGATGAGCGCAAACCTTAGTGAATCACCTTGTGATTCATTTAAATACTCTCCTCCCATAAATTGTGCATCTTAGAGGGAAACTCCTACAAATGCATACACGATAAAGTCAGCCGCAAAATTAACCCTGTCCATGCTTTTTCAGCGCTAGTTTATCACTGCGTGCGTGTCTCTAGTAAATCCTGACAGTAGTTGTTTATAAGTATAAAAGGGTTTGGGTTGGTGCAATTAAGCCTGGCCTCTAATGTGTAAACATTATTAATCTCCGGTCGCGTTCATATATAAATTGTGTGAGCTTATTGCATCCATTTTATAGAAAAACCTGAATAAAGCCCATACGTTTACTCACCCATGTACCCTCCCCTTGAAGAAATCAGGAAAGAAGTGGACAAAAGAGACGGGTTAAAACACCAGGTTTATGTCTCTCAAGTATGTCTCCCTCGTCTACTTGGGATATGATCGACCAAAACGCATCTTACTGCAGGGTGTACACAGGGCCTATGCTATTGACAATGGACACTGCACCTGTTTTTTGCTAACATGACCACATTAAGGGTGTTTAAACACTAGAACCTGGCTTGTTTTCTCCCTTGCTTCAGATCATTTTCAAATGTTGGTAATTTCAGTCCACACCAAAATATTTGTTCCGAGACTGTCTGAACGAGGAGGTCTTGGTCCATTTAAAAAATGAAATCTGGTGCAGTTCTCGTATGGTGAGAAAGCAAGCCGACCCAACGGACCAACGAACCAAGCTGTATTTTAAATTAGGATATGAGACTTATGGATTGTTAGTATGCAAACACCTTAGAGGAAACAATATGTATTACTTGTCAGTGACATTGCATGTGTAGTCGAAATGAAATAAATGAGCAGTCAGTGCAGATACTTCATTGATATTGTGCATATAAATTAGTTCATATCAGCACAGATGGTTGGGGCCGGATGTCATTTTAGTCATGCATAATATCTTAGTACAGTACAGTACATATAAAGGTATTAGTATTGTGTGTGTGTGTGCTATCATGTGGGTGTTGTTTACAGTTGCTGTAGACCTCTGTGTTGCCCCCATCCCTCCCTATGAAAGGAGCAAGCTAAAGGTCACCGCCTCCCACATGTGAGGATGTTACAGTTAAAACAGTGCAGCTCCACACGTACCGTTTCATGTCCCCCAGGGGGTTTTCTTTGAGCCGCAGGCCCTTCTGGCCACACGCAAGGCCCCGGCAATGCAACTCTTTGAGGGATGAAATGATAAGGCTTTATTATAGAGTGATTATATCTGACACTAGCCAGGCATGAAAGGCGTTTGTTTCAGAGGAGCCTTGTATTCGAGGTCCGGTTTAACATCAAAGACAAGAGGACATGTGATATTTATTAAAAGAGAAAAGAGCAATGGCAGGGCACTTTCATTTCCTTACAGTATGTCATTCTCTGGCTCAACCCACTGGACTTTTTTATGTTCCATAGAAACAAATACATCCAGAATTGACTTTTCTATGTTGTCGTTCACTGGTCAGAAATAGCCCCTTGAAATCTGTATAATGGTCGATCGTATTACTTAATAAAATAAAGGGAAAACCAATGCTGAATGCAAATAGTGATCTATATAGTGATAGTCATGATTAGTTAAGTAATAAAGTTTAATAAATGAGCGTATCAGTGTTTAAGGGAAGACTGTGAATACAGTAACATTTTAACTAATAGATATTAACCATTACTTTTCCCAGTTGATTCATCACAGTACAAACCTTGGTTTGTATAACCGGTTTTCTGAAATTGTTTAAATATGCAAATTAGGCATTATCTGATTAAATATGCTGCACTGACTTGCATACATTTCCAGAACAGGTTCCAGGTTCAAATGTTTTGTTTTATTTTGTTGACACAAAGGTTTAATACTTTTAATACTTTTTTACTAAACTGCCTTTAAAGATATGTACTGTAATTGAAATCTACTGATGCAAATAGATAAAGATTAATCAAAAAAACACTTAAATGTGTATCGAAGCAAAGCAACCCAAAATGTACTAGTGCCTGAAAAAAACAAGGATTTGCCTGTAGAGTCTTAACTTAAAAGGGTGGAAAAAACACTTTATATATTATTTTTTTGTTGACGTCATAGGTTGTACATCCAACCAATCTTAGTATATTGGAATAAAATGCATAATTTTTTGGATGTGTTCAAATCCTGAAGCACCAGTAGTGATGCTTAACTTGGCAAACAACACAACTAATGGAAGATAAATGTGCCATTGTAGCTTTTGTCTTTCTTAGAAAGTGAAGGGGTGGTGTGGGGTTTGTCTGACAGATTTGAGGCTCTAAACAGAGCCCTGTAAGTCTGCCCCTCCAGCTTTTCCTTTGATTCATTTTCTGAATCGGGAGACACAAATGGATGATCATTGACAGGTTATCAGTCAGTGAGGCAGCCTCTCTCTTCTGTTCCCTGCGCGGGGGCCTGCAGCACCTGTCTGCAGATGCATGGACCCCCGGAGCTCATTTGTTCACCTTCCATAGCTCACGAGACTTAAAGTCCCCATGAAATCAAAAAGCTTTTTGGCTTTTAGTATGTTATCTATAAGCTAGAAAACAATCACAAAATTCGCATTAAGAAGATATAAGCGTTCAAAGTCTCGTGTCATGCAAAGTGTTCAAAGTCTCTCACTTCCGCCAGTATGGATCAATGATGTTAAGGACATCTGCACTCAGATTTTCTGTCCAATCAAAAGCTCTCTAGAATCTGTAATCCCGCCCTGCATTATAAATAGATGATGAAAGCCAGACGAATGAAGTCTGGTTTCTCGTTAGTGTCACACGAACCGCCGCAGCGCACACACAGTCTGCTCTGGTCCAGAGACACTATAGCACAGAGCGGATCATAAGCGCAGGCCAGAAAACATATCAGATCCATTTGAATTCTACTCAAAATGCTATATTTTAAAGCAATATGGAGGAGATTATGAGGAAACTGCGGCTTTACCGAGCTCAATGGCTCTGGCCGAGCTGGGATATAAATTAAACGCTATTGGCTATTATTAGCTGTTTGATATGTCCGCCCTGTCTTTCTGTTTCAGCGGAAATTATGTCAATACATTCAATAATGCTGCGCGTTTCAAGGCACTTCAGTGGGCCTTTAAAGGCTCCTAATTTTGTTTTGGTGGTCTCCCACAACAGGTTTACATGCAAAAGGTTTACAGGTAAAAACTTAAATTTTCTAATAATATGCATTGCACATCACCACATTGTTCGATGATTCTTAAACGACTTGATGGATGAATCAGTCTCTCTAAATCCCTCCTTTCCCCAAGCTACTCTGCTCTGATTGGCCAGATGGCCTAGTCTTTTGTGATTGGTCTACCGCATACAGCACATTTTTTGTGAAGCTAAATGTCCATAACCATAACTACTTCAGCTCTGGAGGCTTCCTAAAGCTCAGTGATTATACACTGTAAAGACAGTAACGATGTCGCTGATTTTACATCAACCTGAGCACGAAGTCCAATGATGAAACATTGGAAGAACAACTGATTCAACCGGAACCTCCATCACATATATGAATTGAGCAGGACGTTTCCTGGTGATACACTACTCTTTTGGGGTACATTATGAGATGCTGCAGCTGTAATTCCTCACCGTCAGCATTAACAAGAGTATGTCCACCCCCAAAAAAAAAACATTATTGCAGTGCACATGCAAGGACTGTATCAATAACAGCACATATGTTAGCCGAGCACTAACGTGAATGACTGATGTGACATTAAAGTTTGTTTACTCAAAGTAGTAAGAACGACAGACAATCTGAATTTATAGACACAGCTTTAGGTAAACGTGTCCCCCAGCTGATTAGCAGAAGTCTTTCAGTAAGACAGTAATAACGTGAGTTACCCGGAGGCCTGATTTTTCCCCAAACCAGTTCAGCGGAAATCCTGCCCTGGAGCCAATTCTAAATATTTAATTGGCCATGTCAATCACAATAATGATTGCCTACACCCAACCCTGATCCCTAAACCTACCCGTCACTGTAAACTCAGCTAATAAAATTGGTTGCAGGGCGGGATTTCTGCTAAACTGGTTTGGGGGGAAAAAATCACGCTAGCGGGAGACATACACAATATAAAACAGAAAACTACTCAATACACAATAAATCAATAATTAATCATACAGGTTGTGATTCAAGTTGGTCTAAATAAACTGGGTACTGACCCAATGTTTCAAGAGCAAGTGTTTTGCGAATCCCACATTGAGATTTTGAAAGCAGTCGTCAGTAAAATGACATGTTTATGTGCGTGTCAAGTTGTTCGCAGACGGATAACATACAACATAGACAGGCATTATGCAAATGTCGTTTCCAGTTACGTAGAACCGTCACGCAGTGGATTCGAATAAAACAACTCATTTAGGCAGTTCAGAGTTGATTCTATCTTTTAGGAGGCAATAACTTTATTTATTGTGCACTTTCGACTTTACAACATTGCAGAGCTTTTACATTCACAGACAGCTACATGACACACTGCGTGGAAGGGAATATTTGAAAGAAAAGAAACATTATAGGGGCACTGGTTAATGAACTGGGCGTTGTGATGAAAATAGGTAACTTCTCCAAGAAGTCGTCGCTGCAGCCTGTAGCACGATGACATACTGGACATACGCTTTGCTTTTTCCCTTGAGTTTACAGATCTTGTTGTACTGTACCTTGAGGTTTAAAATTACAGACAATTACTTGATTCATTTTTGCTTCCACTCAACAGCAAATATGACCAGAATATGTTACAATTTTAACTGCTTTGCATGTATGTAGAAACTAGGATAACATCAGCATCATGACTAATTCATCAATAATTACTTATATTTATCTGTACTACTACTACACAGGTTAGAACATCATCTATATACAATACTGACCATACATGTCACTTAAGCGCATACGCATTATAACCATAGACTGTGATGTATAACTAGATCGGTATGACGTCGCCATAACAAACTACCATCCAGTACGTATTGGATCTGATCCAGCTACGTCATCGTGCTTTTGGGCCAGAAGTACACTGTAGAAATGATTTTCCGAAGTTGTAAATGAATATTGGAGTACGTGTTTTACAAGATTACACTATTTGAGGCTTCCCACTTCAACATTACACATTTAATTCAATGTGTTACTTGCCATTTCTTTGTGATTATGTGATACTAGCAATTTCTGAGTGAAAATTGTTTTAAAGTCGTATTTTCTTACGGTGTAAAATAGACAAGTGAGAATGCAGTAAAGATTACAGTGCTGTAAAATCAGTGTGGTTAAGAAACTCATTCTCTGAAGAACTTGATGATAAATGTTTTAGTTAATATTCAGATCTCTGACTTTTGTCATCTTGGCACATTTTGTGATATATGTTCTTAAGACACAATAGATTATTGGGGTTTATTTCACAGGAGAAAATTGGAAAAGTAGACTTTTTTGTGTTCTGAAAATGTGAGTGATTGCTGCTGTGTTTGTTTGCTTGACTAGAACATTTCAGAAAGGTATTTGCCATAAGAAAGCCTTAGCAAGTCTTTGTTGTCCTTCCTTCACTCTTAAAAATAAAGGTTCCAAACAGAGTTTTTAGTTCCGCAAAGAGCAGTTATTTCAACCCGATCTCACGACAATTCGTACATATTTTACGAGGTGGCTAATTCGTACGAATTTGTACGATTTTTACTAAATCGTAGCCTACATATTTGACGAGTTGAATGACCTACCTCAACCCCGCCCATAAACCTACCCATCACTGGGGTTTAGGCAAAACGTACGATTTCGCATGAGTGAGGTCGTACAAATTCGTACGAAATAGCCACCTCGTTAAATATGTACGAATTGGTCGTGAGATAGCGTTGGTTATTTTGTGCAATGTAAAGGTTCCATGGATATTAAAGGTTCTTCATAGAACCATCAATACCTGTACAAATGTGTACAAATGTTAAACAAGTTTCAAAAAGGTGTCCGCCGAAGGAAAGTCTTTGCTGTCCTCCCTACCTGTTACAGTACCTCGGGTCTTGAGGGTGTTTAACACTGCCGTTAATCTGCTTTAACTCCACCTGCGCTCCATCTTCAGCCCTGGTTCACTGGGTTCATGCAGTTCAGCAGTGTTGGCACACTAATCTCTCTCTCACCTCACGCCTTTCTACACCTCTCTGCCTGACACAGTTTGATTAATTAGTATTGCATACAGCAGAGTGGTGGCCACCATTCCCTTACAGCTCATACACACACACACACACACACACACACACACACACACACACACACACACACAGGCTCTCCTGCCATTTCCTTTACAATTTTTTCTATCATAAAGGTTTTATTGGGCACCAAATCGGATGATAACACTTCCTGGCAGACTATGCGGGAGTAATAATAATGCAAAAGAACAGTGATAATGATAAAGACGACACTTCCCTTTTTCTTTTTAAATCATTCTCATAGCTTAGGGCTCTGTTGGGTTTTGTGGACAGTTTATTTTTTAACCACATATTTTTTAGTCAGCTGGTAAAATGCAATGCTGATGATGTGAAGCTTACAGTGCTAATACAGTTAGTAATATGACAGTTAGCACGTCACGCCTCTCTCTTTATCAGTCTGCACTGGCTGCCAATAGCCACTCGCATCAAATCACCTACAAATCAACCACCGGCTCTGCACCAATATACTAAACTCACTTGTGCAGGCTTGCATTCTGCAAGTGAGTAGTGCAATCCCAAAGTGGCACGAAATCACTCTCACGGACCTTTTCCTGGACCGTTCCCACCTGGTGGAATGACCTGCCTATCTTAATTCGAGCAGCCGAGTCTGTAGCCATTTTCCAAAAACATCTAAAGACGCATCTTTTCCAGCAGCACCTGACCAATTAAGACCAGCACTCATCTAATGGTTTTTCTGTTCGTTTATAAAAGATCAAATGTGTGCTCTAGATTACCTGAGAGTTGTTACAGCACTTTCACGCTGTTGCCCCTTGTTTGTTTAGTTGCTTCTTTTGCTCTCCTCCTTTGTAAGATGCTTTGGATAAAAGTGTCTGCTAAATGACTACATTTAATATTACTCTAATAGCTTTTTTTCTGCAACATGCATAATTCTTGGCAGACAAATAAAACTGAAATCTCAATATGGCCTAGGGTGTTTGTTTGTTTGTTTGTTTGTTTGTTTTATAGTAATTTTAGCACTCCAACTACAGTTAGTTGCATTTCTATAATTTCTAACTTCCGTTCATATATTTTTAAAATCATTTTTCATGTAATATTTTATTTCATTTCAGCTTTATTTAAATTACTGACTATTATTTTAGTTTTAGAATATATATCAATGATTACTGTTATTATCATATATTTTTAAATTAGTAAATTACATTAATATTAGTTTCTTGACTGTGTTCAACAGAGTGACTTGTTTTTGAAATATCTTACTACGCCATCTATTGTATCTTGGACATATTGCAGGCAAACAGTTGTGGATTTATTTTTATATATATATATATATATATATATATATATATATATATATATATATATATATATATATGTGTGTGTGTGTGTGTGTGTGTGTGTGTGTGTGTGTGTGTGTGTGTGTGTGTGTGTGTGTGTGTGTGTGTGTGTGTGTGTGTGTGTGTGTGTGTGTGTGTGTGTGTGTGGACTGGTAATCCCTACGGTATGGGGACAAAATGTCCCCACAAAGATGTAATATCAAATTTTTGTCCTTGTGGGGACATTTTTTAGTCCCCATGAGGAAAACATCTTATAAATCACAATAAGTGATGTTTTTTTGAAAAAGTAAAAATGCAGCATGTCTCCTGTGATGGGTAGGTTTAGGGGCAGGGCAGTGTAGGGGGATAGAAAATACGGTTTGTACAGTATAAAATGCATTACGCCTATGGAATGTCCCCATAAAACATGGAAACACAACATGTGTGTGTGTGTGTGTGTGTGTGTGTGTGTGTGTGTGTGTGTGTGTGTGTGTGTGTGTGTGTGTGTGTGTGTGTGTGTGTGTGTGTGTGTGTGTGTGTGTGTGTGTGTGTGTGTGTGTGTGTGTGTGTGTGTGTGTGTGTGTGTGTGTGTGTGTGTGTGTGTGTGTGTACTTTTAATCTCAAACAAACCTTTAGTGCACAGATCAATAGTACTGGCATGTCATGATGATGCTTCAATGATTTTAGCATTTACAGAGGAGATTATGTAAAATATTGATTAATGTGTTTATCTCCATTGAAACAGTTGTTCCAGAATTTCACAGAGCCTGAATACTAATGTTTCTACAGATCATTTCTCCCTCTCTTGGCCCTTGAAATTGGCTTAAGAAACATTTATTAATTTCTGCATGAATGTAAATTCAAATTTTACATCATTATTTCAGTGTAATCAACTTATTCAATCAGGCTACCCTGTAAATCTCTCTGGGGAAAAGAGTGTAAATGACAGGAAACCAAACACCATGACGTCATGTCAATGTAGGTCACAATCAACAAAATTACTGCTGATAAAAGCGGCTCGTTTCATTGTGGTTTACTCATTCTTTCTAGGAAGACTCACTATATTTAGTTTGATTTCTTTTAACCATCTAATAAGCTCCATTTTATTGATAATACCAGTTATTACCCCTGAAAACCCTTCATTTAAGTGAGGCTTATTGAAAGGTTGAGGCTGAGAGGTGAAGAATAGTAGAACTGTGTAGAATAGCAACATAACATTATATAAGTGTATAAATGGTAATAATTGTAACATTTATAACATTAACTCAATATCAGACTGACGTCAATGCTATATTAGTTTACTTATTTACTCTAAAAGGTGCATTCAAAAACACTAACAGACATAACTGTGATCTACATTTACAGGCACTGTTGAAATGCAAAGCTTTAAAACGGTTATTAAATATTATATTTTGACAATATGTTTATTTGTAAATATCTTACTGTGAACACTTACCATAGTCTTACTACCTGCGTTTAGTTAAGTGATCAAATTAGCTATGCAAAATCACTTTTCTTAGAAACTTGTGTTGGATTTTAATTTTGCATAGGCTGTAAAATGCTGTGAGATGAAATTAAGACACATCCCTTTTCTTATACCCATTAGATCCCATTAAATTCAAAGACCAAGAGGGTCATGTTTGCATCCCGATCACAGGCGCTTGTAGAAAGACAAGATGTTGTTGCAGTTGGGACAGCGATGCTCAACATCTTTACAAGAATCCATCCAGAAAGGCGCTAGACAGCATGGCCAGCACCTGCAAAACAAACATGAGAATCATTTAATCACAAGCCTGACTAATTGACTTGTACTGGCTGCTCTTACTCTCTGTGCTTAGTGTCTGCTTGCAGCATTACAAGACAAAAGGATATGACGTACAACATGGTGTCCCATTGATATTGAAACTTTCATCAAGCCTATTTTATTTAATAAGGGAGACCAAGTACACTCTTAAAAATAAAGGTTCTGAAAAGGAGTGATGCAATAGAACAGGGGTCCTCAAATCAGACCCACAAGATCCACTTTCCTGCAGAGCTTAGCTCTAACCCTAATGAAACACACCCGAACATGTAATCATTTTCTTCAGGATCATTAGAAAATCACAGGTAGGTGAGTTTGATCAGGGTTGGAGTTAAACTCTGAAGGGCTCTTAGCAAGATTTGAGCACTTTCAGTGATCAGTTTCTAAAAGGACAATTTTAAAAATCATAAAAAATTTGTGCAACGGAAAGGTTCCACACTCTAAAAAAGACGGTTATTTAAAGGTTCTTTACATTTAGTAACAGTTCTATTTCGAACCCTATTGTCCTGAAGAACCCCCTTATATGATGAATTGGGTCTTTGTGTTTTTTCCGCCTTTTTGTTTTTCAAATCTGTAACTATCAAATCCATCTCATTGCTGATTTTCTGGAGCTCAACTATACAAACTGCAGACTACAACACTCTTGACAGGTAAATCATTTATTTCTTAAAATGTCTATGAATTTTGTTACTGGTTTCCTACCAATCATGTGTTTTTCTTGTTTTTAGTTCAACAGAACATGTATGAGCGGTCTGCTCACACTGTCTGAAAAAGGTACATTGCTGTCACTCGGTACAAAAAGGTACAAAACCGAAAAGGTGTACCTTTAAGGTACTCACATGTACTGTTAAGGTACTAATAAGCACTCTTAAACTACTGATATGTACCTTTTAAGGTACTAATATGTACCATTTAGGGGTGAGTAAGGTACAAAGATGTACCTTTTCACTTTTGTACCTTAGGGTACCGCCCCAGTGACAGCACTGTACCTTTTTTTCTGAGAGTGCAGTTATACTCATCTTCCCTTCTCCACAGATCTTGAATTTATGATTCATATTGTTAGGTTTGTTTTACTTTGCCTAAACATACCCGGAAAACAATTAAAGCTATCCAATGATTTATATCACTTTTTCCTTTTGCAATTGGTATAAAGGGTTCACATACTTTTCATTTTTGCTGAATTTGGCCCTTATAAAAATAATTGTTTTTACATAATCAAGTGTAACTCTAAACTCAATTGTTTATTTCAGATGCTGTCACGTAACTTCATCCTCTGCAGAGAGAAACTGCCATAATGAAAGTAAATTAAAGTATTAAACTTAGTATAACTTGGCATACTTCTATATCATGTTATTTATTAATGTATTCAGCTTACAACTGTTGTCAAAGGTCTGTCATTTCAACGCTATCTCACGACCAATTCGTACATATTTTACGAGGTGGCTATTTCGTACAAATTTGTGCGACCTCACTAGTACGAATTCATACGTTTTGCCTAAACCCCAGTGATGGGTAGGTTTAGGGCGGGGTTGAGGTAGGCCATTCGGTGAATTCACACGAATTTGCCAACTCGTCAAATATGTACGATTTAGTAAAAATCGTATGAATTCATACGAGTGAGGTCGCATAAAATTGCATTTAATTAGCCACCTCGTAAAATATGTACGAATTGCCGTGAGATCGGGTTGGTCATTTTGCTACAATTGTCCGTCAGTAAAAAAATAGAAGTACCTGATTGATACAACATGCTGTTTTTTGTAAAACCCAAATAGAGGCAACAAGATATGAGCAGCATATAGAGGGCAAAAACAATAATAATACTAACAGTAATATGAAGATACTAATAATAATGAAAATAAACTATTATTTAAAAGGTTATTTATAACACCATTAAAGTCCTATAAGACTTCCAAAGCACGTTCTTTACGGAACCTTATAAAAGGGTTCTATTTAGCACCAAAAAAGGGTTCTGATATTGTTACAAGCTGAAGAAGCCTCATTTGGTACTGTTTAGAACCATTTTTCTCAAGGTTCTTCATGGAACCATCAATGCCAATAAAGAACCTTTATTTTTAAGAGTGCATGGTAAGTTCCATGAAATTATCAAGAAGTAAGAAGGCTGAATTTTACCCGATGAGGGCAAGGCAGCCGCAGGCCAGCCAGGCCATGAGTCCGGAGTAGTGATCGGTTATAGTGATCACCTGCTGCTTACAGTGAGGGCACATGGTCTGACCAGGCAATTCACGCAGGCTAGGCAGGATCACTGAGGTTGTTACGACTGTAATGAACATAAACACAATAAACCATAACCTCTCTGTTGAAAATCAAACAGCTGCTGAACTAGTTCTAGAATTGCAAAGAATGCATTTATCCTTATTGTTTTTCAGATGCTATAGGAAATCATTTATTGAAAACTGAACAACTTAACCATCTGGTGCTGTTCGGTCATTTTTTAACAAAACATTTTACGATCACACCAGTACGATCAGTCTTGGCTGGTCCCTGAGCGCATTTGATCACACCAGTGTGATTATAACAGATCAACTGCAAAATTCAAATGGCTGGCGCGCACAGGTGTTTAAACATCAAAACAACAATCTGAATATCAGATATTTCATGCTATAGGTAACAAATGTGTGAATATTTTTTATTTAAAAGGAAAAATTAAATAAAAACAGATCAACAGTCATTCAGAACTGTTGTGAATGCGGTTTTTCATGACAATAAATGAAAGTTATTTTCATCTTTTAACTTTTTTCGCTTTAGCAATAATCTGCCAAGTGACTTCCCTAAAAAGAAACCAAACTGTTGGCAAAAGCTGGACATTTAATTTGCAGGTCCATGCTCAAAAAGTGAATAAATGGATTATAACCACAGCATAAATATAATTTAGTACCATAAAAAACCCTACAAATACAAAATATTAAATAAAAAACATTATCTAACTTTTTAATTTTTTTAAATAACTTTTTTTTTATTCTTTTCGGAATAAAAAAGAGAGAAAAAATCTGTCTATTTTGACATATGAACAGTACCAGAGGGTTAAATGGAAGCAGTCATATTGTTTCTTTGTCATTATTTGAACCTATTTTAAATATTTTTAACTCAAAAATTGCTTGTAAATTTCACAAATAATTACAAAAAAATGGTTACAAGTATCACATTGAATTACATCCAAAGTAAAAGTGTTTACATAATATATGTGTCTCTGTGTATAATTATGTATAATTAAATACACACATATATATGTATATATTAACAAAAATATATATGTGACCCTGGACCACAAATAAGGGTAAAAATGTTTAGGTCATAAGGGTACATTTTTGAAATTGAGATTTATACATCACATGAGCGCTGAATAAATAAGATTTCCATTGATGTATGGTTTCAAATAAAACTATTTGTAAATCTGGAATCTGAGGGTGCAAAAAAATCTAAATATTTAGAAAATCGCCTTTAAAGTTGTCTAAATGAAGTCCTTAGCAATGCATATTACTAATAATAATAACAAAAAATTATATTTATGGTAGGAAATTTACAAAATATCTTAATGGAACATGATCTTTTAAGTAATATCCTGATGATGTTTGGCATATAAGATAATTTTGACACATACAATGTATAGTTGGCTATTGCCACAAATATATCATATATATATATTTATATTTAAAATATTTATATATAATATATTGTATATATATATATATATATATATATATATATATATATATATATATATATATATATATATATATATATATATATATTTAAAATATTTATTTTTATATAATAAACATTAAAGTCCTCATGAAATCAAAATCGACTTGATTTCTTTGTTAGCAAACATTACTGGTGAACAATTAATCCGTGCAAGTTAATACACAGAAAAAATTTGTTTGGCGTGGTAATCTTTAATCAAATCTGAAAAGTTACTGTCCGGTCTTCTCAGATAATGTCAGTTTGAAAGCTTAGGTTTGAAAATGCGTAACCACTCCCCTCCAGCCGTCAGTCTGCTATGAGTGAGAGATGGACAGGAGGAGCGCTGAAGTCAAACCATGCCCGCTATTCAATATTTCGTTTCACTTGGAAATACGTCATAGCACTGAAATAAAATCAGTTGCAACTTCCGGTTTACTGGGACTTTAAAAATCATTAAAAGATCAAAATAATTAAAAATAATTTAAGATGTTTTTGTCTGAGATCGAGAGGTGAAAACTGTCACTTACTTCTAGTTTGAGGATACATCCCAGGGTTTGGCCCTTTAGAAAAATATTAAAAGTTATTGCACTAATATCAGTGATTTGTCATTTGGGAGTTTTTCTACTGAAATAACTTGTTGAGATTGATCATTCAAAACTGTAACTTACCTGTAGCTTGAGGGTACATCCCAGGGTGTGGAGCTTTAGAAAAACATTTTAAAAGATTGTTACTGTGATTAAAAGATTGTCAATACAGTAACTATTATGTAATTTGGAGCTTTTCTATTGATTGATAGTTAAAAAGTTCAACATACTGTTCAATTGAGGATATATCCCTTGATGCTGACCTTTAGAAAAAAGATTTTAAAGCTGTCACTGGCAGTAAATAAAGTTTGTTTTACTTTTTTTTTCCTTCAAATTGATTACTCATAAACCGCAATTGTCAATATTATTTCCATTATTTATCATCAACTTGTGATTGTCAAGTCAAGTCACGTTTGTTTATATATAGTGCCAGTGCTGGGTAATAACTGATTACATGTAATCTGGATTAAGGAATCAGATTCCAAAAATTAAGTACTTGTAATTATATTATATTGTGTTTAAAATACTCATAATCAGACCACAGTTACATTTGTTATTGATTACATGATTATTCATACAATGGCAGTAAATCATTGATAATGTATTGATTATTTTTTATGTTTTAAATTTTCCTTTCTAAAAACACATATCGCTTATATTCAGAAAGTCTTCTAGTTTTGTGAAATTGCACACACAATTACATGGAAAACTGAGAGGCCACAAAGCATTTGATCACTGGATATACAGAAATCAATTCACCTTTAATGAGTATTTAATCAGCATTGCAACACTGCATATATAATCAACTGCTGACAGACACATTAATTATTATTTGAAATATCACTCTGTAACTCATTTAACCTTTTTATTTAATTTAAATATTTTATGATTTATTTAATTATTAGCGTTTTGTTAAACTCAAACCCTCTGCTCTTCCTTCATGAACCCCTGTTTGGGAAACCCTGACGTAATGTAATATTTAATGCACTTCATGTTGATTATAACAAATAATGGATAATCTTTTTTTCTATAATTAATCAATTAAATAGAGTTTATATAGTTAATAGAGTTTTTAATATTTTTATATTGTAATCATTTCACAGTTATTCTCCAAATGAACGTATACAAACAACTGAAAGACAGTATATTTTAAATATTTGTTGTAATGGCATATTTGTATGAATAAAGACCAGTATCACTGATACTAATAGTGATACTGATGTCTCCATGGAAATTATTTATTTTTCTTAAAAAGAACAACATTGACATATTGACATTCAACATTACAGTATAATTGAAAGCTATAAATTTCAACATTTATTAGGCTTTAAAAAAACTGAACTTAAGTGAACTTAAAACAATCTTCACATAGATCCATTGTAAACCACATAAACCACAAAAGTAGCCGGAAAAATGGAGCGCAGCTGGAATAAAAAAAAAAAAACTTGAGGTTTTTCGCATTTCGTGGAAAGAGAGCATTACTGCATACAGAAAGGCCATAAAAAACTGCTTGATCGGCTTATTTTTCGACTCTCTTAGAAGAAAACAAACCCAACCCTTGGTATTTATTTGAAACAGTGGCTAAATTAACAAGAAACAAAACTTCAACTTCTGATGTTTGCAAACAGCACAGCTGTAATGACTATGAACTTCTTAACGTGTAAGTTTGATAATATTAGGAAGAAAAGTATAACTATACAACCATCGACTCTGATATTGCATCAGACAGTGCATTGTAGTGTCACTCAGGAAAAATTCCACTCATTTATTGCTACATGAGAGGAAGAATTGGCTAAACTCGTTAAATCATCAACATGAACTACTGAAAGAGATGCTTCCAGAGGTCATAGATCCTCTTCTTAATATCATTAATTCATCTTTGTTATTAGGATATGTACCAAAACTTTTAAGCAGGCTATTATTAAACCACTTATTAAAAAAACGCAACTTGATCCTACAGAATTAGTAAATTACAGGCCAATCTCAAATCTACCCTTTCTGTCAAAAATACTAGAAAAGGCAGTGTCCTCACAACTATGCTCCTTTTTAGAAAGAAATTGTATCTGTGAGGATTTCCAGTCAGGATTTAGACCGTATCATAGTACTGAGACTGCTCTCATCAGAGTTACAAATTATTTACTCTTATCATCTGATCGTGGTTGCATCTCTCTATTATTGTTACTCGATCTTAGCGCTGCATTCAATACTATCAACCACAACAATCTTCTGAATAGACTCGAAAATGATTTCAGCATTAGTGGAACCGCATTAGCATGGTTTAAATCATATATATCTGACCGTTATCAATTTGTACCAGTTAATGAAGAGATGTCACACGATCACAACGATCATTAGGAAGCATGGCATTATAGTTTTCACTGTTATGCTGATGATACTCAGCTCTATATTTCTTCCCGCCTGACGAAACTTACCAATTCACAAGATTAACGGAATGCGTAGCTGATATAAAAATTGGATGACAAGTAACCTCCTGCAACTTAATTCTGAAAAAAAAATCCAAAAACCTCCACAAGTAGTAACCTAGAATACTTCCTGTCAAGTCCTCGTCATCAGTAAGGAACATGGGTGTGCCATTTGATGCCAATCTCTCGTTTGAAAGCCATGTTTCCAGCATCTGTAAAACTGCATTCTACCATCTTAAAAATCTAAATTACGGCACATGCTTTCAATGCAAAATGCCGAACAGTTAGTTGATGCTTTCATGACCTCAAGGCTAGATTGTTGTAATGCTCTACTGGGGGTTTCCTACATGCTTAATAAATACATTTCAGCTGGTACAAAACGTAGCAGCTCAAGTTCTTACTTGAACCAGGTAGTATGACCATATTAGCCCAGTTCTGTCAACACTGCACTGGCTCCCTATTAAACATTGTATACATTTTAAAATCTTGTTAATTACTTGCATGTATTAGCTCCCCAGTACTTGAGCGAGCTCTTAACTCATTACACTCCATCACATCTATTGCTGTCTCAAAACTCTGGCCAGCTGATAATACCTAGAATATCAAAATCAACTGCAGGTTGTCGATTCCTTTTCCTATTTAGCACCTAAACTCTGGAACAGTCTTCCTAGCATTGTGAAGGCCTCCTTCCCTTCCCCTCTGCACAGATAAAAACACACATGCACACATGCATAGTCAAACGCGCTTGCCTATAGGCTAAACACGTAATGCTTGTGCACAAATCTTTAAGAAGTTATTCAACTCATTAAAGTGAAGTAAAGTGACGTGTGACCCATACTTGGAATTTGTGCTCTGCATTTTACCCATCCGAGTGCACACACACACCCAGAGCAGTGGGCAACACTTTCAATGCCTTGCTCAAGGGTCTCACCTCAGTCATGGAATTGAGGGTGGAGTGCTGGTTATTCACTCTCCCACCGACAATTCCTGCTGGACCTGACACTCGAACCCACAACCTCGGGTTACAAATCTGACTCTCTTACCATTAGGCCATGGCCTATGCTCTTATGTGGATATTCAAAACAGGCATTTCTCGTGCGTGTCTTTCTGTGCGTTAGATGGGACATACACAGACAGCGCATTCTCTTTTGTCTTGTTGTACTTGAATGTATTAAAAACATTTGCTTAAATAAGAGCGTGATCATGAAAATGTAACGGTAGCCCAAGGATGACAGAAAAACGGATGCTGCGTTAATTGCGTTAAATATTTTTAACGCGTTAAACTGAAACAATTCATCACATGCATTAACATGCTAATTTTGGCAGCACTAATCAAAAGTAATCAAAAAGTAGTCAGATTATATTACCTCAAATGTGTAATGTAATGGATTACGTTACTAACCACAGTTTGTGTCATGTAGTTTGGTATCAGACTACAATTTGTAAGTAAGTCAACCCAGCACTGTATAGCTCTTTATACTACACCGATTGTTTTAATGCAGCTTTAATGCAACTTTACAATTCTGCTGTAAAGCAAATCTAAAAAGACAATATAAACCATTATTATTCTGCTGAAGACAGTTCAATGCTGATTCAGTTCTTTAGAAAACCGTGAGGAAATCGTCAGCTCTGTTCAGTTCCCCTGAATGCAGGAGGGGTAGAAACAAGAAAAAGATTGCATAAAGGCTGATTCACACTTCAACAACACACCGCAACAACAAAGTTGCTGTTGGATATAGTGTGAAATAGTCTTTAACACCTATATAGCATGAAGGTTTGTGTTTGCGTGCGTCTAAAATGATCGAGTGGCTCTCAAGCACTTGCTTGCCACACCGTCTCATGGATAATAATTATTCATCACCGATGTATATGTGTTTAAAAATGGTGCAAATCTAATGTATATACATAATATTCACAACTGACACCATAGATAATTGTATAGATATTATTTTTGAATTTTCTTTTCTTTAAATAATGTGCTAGCATTGTCTTCTATCGTGTTATATTTCAGTCTTTCATGTTTAATTCAAAGTGTAATTTACTACACTTTTTTTCAGTGTATCATATTTTATAGGCTTTTTAGCTCATTTCACCACTTTTAAGAAATAAACATGCATGCAACAAGCAACCTGCGGTTTATCAGAAGAAACGTACTCCTGATAGTTTGGAGTGACTCCAGGCTCTGAGTACGAGCTGTATCCCATATTAATATTGGGATATGGAGATGAGTGGTAACCTGGGATATGGGTCACATCCTTTCCTCCGTAATCGACTGGAGGACCTGGGTAGGGTGGAGCAGCTTCAAGAGAGTCAATGGCTTCCAAAGCTTCTATAGCCTCCATATCCTCTAGATATTCCTCCGTTTCCAAGTCATCTGATGCGGCATCTTCGTTCTTATCCATATTTTTAGTTCTTTAAACGATAAGTCAAAGCAGAATGACATATAACATTAGTTACAAGTGAGGTTCACTGTAGATCTTATGTGTTTGGACTACATGCACACCAATGCAAATGCCAACAAAAAAATGTTGACAAGACACATTCAAATTTCCACAGTCCACCCAAATTTCTTTCCGACATGGAAATGTTCTGTTTGTGAAGTATTTTGCGTCGCTTTTCCTTTTTTTTGTCATGGAAATAGACTTTAGTTTTCCACCACATCATCAAGACCAGGAACTGAAGACATATGAAGTATAGCTTGTAAAAAAACAACCTGTAAAATCAAATTGAGTTACACAGAATTTTCCCCTCATTTATGTTTTGTCCCGGATAACAAACATATTTTTTGAAGAAGTGAGACTTAAATCAGGTAGTTTTGTGTTGTTGGGGCTAAACTAGTGACTACAGTAAATACTAGATGAATGCAAGGATGAATTTTCCTTCTTTACAGACTTTTCCACAGTCCATTCAATTGCAAAAAGTGTCCCAATCACCTTGAATTCAACTACATTATACATGTACATGCAACACTGATTTAGTGTGTGTTCACACACCCTGGTGCAAATACTCTGTTAGTGCGGTTCCTTTGAATGATTGTGAACGCTGCCATCCGAACCCTGGTGCGGACCAAACATGCAAAAAAAAAAGGGTCTCGGCCCACTTTCAAACAAACTCTAATGCGGTTCGCCTGAAATATGAACGCAACACAAACCAAAGACATGTAAATGAAACAAAAACAGGAAGATGAGAACCTAAAAAGATCAGAATGCTCAATCATATCTGTTTGGTTTTTTTGCGCTGTTGCCCATCACAGTTTAGTACAGGTGCCAGAACCGCATCCCCTCGCAGCAGATCTTGGTTTGTGTGTGTGACGGAGGGATTCCTGCCGATGTTTTGACTCTTTTACACATTTGTAAAGCTCTTCAGGAGTTCTCAGCTGGTCAAAATACCCTCATATGTAGCTACGCACATACAACGAGTGCCTTTAGCCCAGAACACAGCATTGTTTTGGATGTTTGGTAAGTTCTGTCGTGTGATATAAGTAATAAAAGGTTGTGAACATATTCCAAGGTTTGGTATCTTTAGGTTTGGCAATGTGAACGCTAAGCAGACCAGGACTAAATGTGTTTTTTTGGGGGTCTTGACGCCAAGTAAGCAAACTGAACTACAAGTGTGAACACACAAAATGGTTACCATTTCAAGAACACGAGTCTGCAACAATGAGTCTTCCAGACTGTTTCTCTCATGCTTTGTCAAAGACTTCTCTCTGTCGTCATTCACACAAAGGCAGAAAACTGAGCTCTTAGCCACAGATGCTGAATATACTTTGAAAATGAATGCATATACAGAAACTGTCATATTTCTTTCTGGCTAACTTCTGTTGGTCATTATATTACGGCTCAAAACCACCAAAGGAAAGTATCACATACATCATTGTTCTGTATAATTCATCTTTATCTCTTTCTCACAATGATAAAATCCGCTTCCAGACCAACTTACCTACAGGAATGAGAGGTCAGTGAAGTTTGAGGTTGATGTTGTATATTCTTGGAGACCAGAAGAAACTGAGTTTAGGAAAAGGAGAAACGGGTGTGTATGAATTCTAGAGGAGAGTGAAGAAAGAAGGCAAAAAAGGGAGGAGATTCTAGATCGAATCCAGGCCATACACACTTCCGGTGATACTTCAGAAGACTCTGAGATTGGTTTATTGTGGCTAAATACTAATTCAATCAACAAACTCAATTGGGTGACAGTGGTAGGCCTGGAAATTATTTTTATGAATTTTATCCAGAAGGTGTGTGTGTGTGTGTGTGTGTGTGTGTGTGTGTGTGTGTGTTTGTTGTTGTTTAAACTGCAGTCTCCTGCCTATGATCATTAGTGTTTAGGGCAGTGTGTGTGTGTGTGTCGTGTGTGTGTGTGTGTGTGTGTGTGTGTGTGTGTGTGTGTGTGTGTGTGTGCTCTGTGGTTATTTATTCATGCTTATATGCATTAGTTTTGTTTTTCCTGATCCTTGTCGTGCCATTAGTTTTGCTGCATGCAGAGTTGTTAATGTGTGTGTGTGTGTGTGTGTGTGTGTGTGTGTGTGTGTGTAGTCATTCATGTGTGTGTAATGTGTGTCTGAGTGTGTGTGTGTGTGTGTGTGTGTGTGTGTGTGTGTGTGTGTGTGTGTGTGTGTGTGTGTGTGTGTGTGTGTGTGTGTGTGTGTGTGTGTGTGTGTGTGTGTGTGTGTGTGTGTGTGTGTGTGTGTGTGTGTGTGTGTGTGTGTGTGTGTGTGTGTGTGTGTGTGTGTGTGTGTGTGTGTGTGGACTGGTAATCCCTACGGTATGGGGACAAAATGTCCCCACAAAGATGGCAATATCCAAATTTTTGTCCTTGTGGGGACATTTTTGGTCCCCATGAGGAAAACATCTTATAAATCACACTAAGTGATGTTTTTGAAAATGTAAAATGCAGCATGTCTCCTGTGATGGGTAGGTTTAGGGGCAGGGCAGTGTAGGGGATAGAAAATACGGTTTGTACAGTATAAAATGCATTACGCCTATGGAATGTCCCCATAAAACATGGAAACACAACGTGTGTGTGTGTGTGTGTGTGTGTGTGTGTGTGTGTGTGTGTGTGTGTGTGTGTGTGTGTGTGTCTGTTTTCAGACTTATGTGTTATTTCATTTATTTTTAGCTGTCAGCAATATTTTGTGATTAAAGAAAAAGTCTTTATCTTTTATTGTATAACTAATGTTATGTTTGAACCCAACCTCACAGGCATGATCAAATCGTTTTAGCATTAACCTTTAGCCAATGACCTAAAAACAAATTAGATGAAAGATGGGATTTAAAGAAGTAGTTCACTTTAAAATGAAAATTAGCCCATGATTACTCACCCTCAAGCCATCCTAGGTGTGTATATATGTACAACTTTGTTTTTCTTTTCTTTTTCTGATGAACACAATCAGAGTTATATTAATAAATGCCCTGGCTTATCCAAGCTTTATAATGGCAGTGGCCCACAAGTTTGAAGCTCAAAAGTGCATCCATCCATCATAAAGGTACTCCACACAGCTCGGAAAAATATCCATATTTAAAACTTTATAACTAAAATATCTAGCTCCCGTCAGACCACCTTCCATAACCAATGAAGAAGAAAAAAACATTCCATTACAAAAACCCATTGATTCTCTTCAGAAGGACTTTATTAACCCCCCAGAGCCGTGTGGAGTATTTTTATGATGGATGGATGCAGTTTTTTTTTAACTCGTGTGCCCCGTACACTGCCATTATAAAGCTTGGAAATATCAGGATATTTATTAATATAACTCTGGTTGTGTTAACCAGAAAGAAGAAAATCGTATACACCTTTGGCTTGAGGGTGAGTAAATCATGGGCTAATTTTCATTTTAAAGTGAACTAATCCTTTAAGTGTTTCCACTCTTTTAACCACTAGATGTCTCTCTCACCTATTTATTGTGGGCTGCTAAGCTTTTTTTTTTTGACACCAGTCATTTTTCTAACTAAGAATTCCAGCACGGTCAGCAAGATTGAAGACTGTTGTTGCCAGATTGAACGTACTGTAAGATTAAACAGAATTTATATTGTTAAAATGTATGACACCTCCTTGTTATTTTAGCTTGTAGATGTTGTCTGTTAAGTCCTACCTCACAGACAGAACTGAATTTGTGGCCATGGGTAGCTCAACGCCCCTTTCACATCCGTTTTTGGGTACCTCAGGGCTCAGGTCTAGGACCGCTCTTATTCAATCTCTACATGCTTCCTCTCTGTAAAGTCATCTCACATAATCAGTCTAATATTCAGTTTCCTTTTCACTTTGTACAAAAACATAGGAGCCTTAAAGAGCAATGACCAAACCATTTCTTCACTGAGTCTGACAGATAAAATTTGCTTTCAAAATGTTTTTGAACTATAGCATTTTGTATTTACAGTCTGAAGTAAGATAATGGAGGTTTAAATAATGGGCAGTTAGAGTTAGCTCTAGAATATGAGGCAGTATGTGTCTTCTGTAAAGTCTTTTAACCAAGCAGGAGCTGCTGTTTAATTGGTCTTTATGTAGATTCATTGGCCTCTAAAACCAGCCTTCTTCCACTAACTGAGTAATTGATTGGCAAAAGCAGCCATTCCTGCACACTCAGTATCCGAATTCACTCCCTCAAGTTAAAGGTTCAGTGTGTACATTTTAGCAGCATCTAGCGATGAGGTTGCGAATTGCAACGCCACGGCTCACTCCTCCCTTTCAAAGCACATAGAGAAGCTACGGTGGCCGACACAGGACAAAAATGTCATCGTCTGACAAGTGCTGCTAGGTGGTTGCCTGTTTGCACGATGGCTGATGTTGATCAAGCATTCATCCAGAGAGTCACCGCTCTGTATTTGCTCTGGTGAGCAGAACAGCAGTGTCCACCAGACCCTCCGGAGGCGTACCCAGTTTGGCGAGTTTCACCACTTACTCCAGAAGTTGCGCCTGGACGACGGCCGCTTTCAGTGGTACTCCACTGGTCCCACGCCCAGTTTGATGACCTGTTGTCCCGCATAGGAGTGAGGATCACCCTCCAGGACAGCAACTACAGGCGCTCTATCCCAGCTGTGGAGCCTGTCCATCTGTCTTGACAGCAGCAAGCAGGCTCCTGATTGGTTAACGTGGCACGAACAGATGCCAAAGTTCAGATTTTTCAACTCGAATTTGCTTCAAATGCGTGAATGCACAAAAAGCACCAAATAAAATCACACGTACGTATCGCACAAGACACTCAATTTGCCTCTTTTGCACGAACTGGACACAAAAGGCGAAATCGCCCAACGTGTCCAATCGCGCCCATTCGCCCCATTCGCGCGCAAACGTGTCTATCATGCCTCAGGACCTCCAGACGCGCGTGTCAAAGCATCTTTACATTAACTTAACATGGAAATCACTCGCTCCAGACACTCAATTCGTGTCCGCTGTGAACGCAGCATAAGGGGACCCATGGTGTATGGAGGTAGAAATGGCTCATTCTAAGGTAATAAAAACATAATGGTTCATTATATAAGGTCTTTATACACCACTAACAGCATAGTTACCAGGGGTGGCACGGTACATGGAAAAAAAACGAACAGTTCGGTTCTCTTGTCTCAGTTCGAGCGTGCGTTGACGGTTCGACGCATGCTCAATGTAACCTCGTGCCCGTATGTTACCTCAGCCAGTGGGTGTCCTTTCCAAGCGATATAGAAGATTTAAAAGAATTAAAAGACAGTAAAAGTGGAGTGCTGCAGGTCCTGTCGTGTAGAAATGGCAAGTGGGAGAGATAAGGAAGGCTGCCCGAGTTGGAGGATGCGCGAGTGTCAGATAACGCCGTTTCAGACAAGGGGGTAATCCATCCCCGAAAGTGTACCTTCCATTGCTAACCAAGCCATCACCTGCTGTTGGCATCCCATTGACTCCCATTCATTTTGGTGTCACTTTGACAGTGAATAACTTTACATCTGAGGCGTTTAAAGACTCCATTTGTCCATTGTTTATTTCTAAAGAAATGTATAAAAGGCTCCATCACCTTGTATCTTACACTATCGCCCCGTAGAAGCCGTTTTTGTAAAAAATACGCTAACGATTGCGTCATAACCACTCAACTCTCTGTCGCGCAGAGAAATTACCGTATAGGCAGGAGGAGAAGCTCGCAGGCAATCTTTTACTGTCTATGAGGCAATCGGGGGGACGTGGAGACATAAATATATGATATATGCAAGGGAGAAGCATGGGGAGAACTCCATAGAGAGCCAAAAGCAACGAGACAAGATATTTCAACACGTGATTCAGATTTCAATCTGCACAACTACTAGAAGACGTACAACTGTCAGACAGGTTGCTCAAGTCACATCTACGTCATCCAGCTCAGTCTGAGTCTGCGCAGGACGCCCGAGCATCAGGAAGTGCTTCTAATTGACTTCAATTCTCTCCGTTGAAGTCTATGGGATCGCTGTGTCCATTTCTTTTACTGTCTATGGCTTCACACTGCACACGTAAGCAGAGCAGAAGGGCAGAAGCAGTGCGTATGAGGAGGCCGACGCGCGCGCTGCGCAGCGCTTGTCACGCAGCTGAAGCGAAGCTCGTGTATTGCATATACAGACGAATATTGTCCATTCTGTCAAGCATGCAAAATGCTGCAAAAATTCTGCTGCAAATGCGACCGTGTTCCTCTGTCCCAAACACACATGCATATATCATGTTGTAAGTAGTTCACATGATAAATGTAACGTTAAAGTTAAGATATGCTTCTAGTTTTAATAATTTGAACAGGCCTTTTGAAGTTTGGACAAAAAGCTGCTCACGCTGAATTAAAGCCGCAGTGCATTATTCTGATCAAAACTGACATGATTAACATGAAAATGTGTCGGACTCGGTATACAGCATAAGCAGGAGACAGCTTCTTAGGAAACAACTTCTACATGATTTTTACATGACAATTTGTTTAATACTATATCTTATATTGAGGATAATTAAGCTATAGGCCTATATGCTGAAGTAAGCTTCTGGAGTGTTAACGATTAAAACAAAAAGAACCGCACAGAACCGAAAACTGTGACCCTAAAACCGCGATACGAACCGAACCGTGGGTTTTGTGAACCGTGCCACCCCACATAGTTACATTATATTATATTGCATTTTTGTCAATAGATTCTCATAAATATTAAACACTGCACCTTTAAGAAAATGATTGGACTGATGTATCATGGTGAATGAGGGACTGGACGTGTTTTCAAGGGCATCCGCTGCATAAGATCCTAGATCACTGCACAAATTGTCTGGAGTTTTACGTCTGCTGAAGTTTCTTGGAAAGATATTGCAATGTTTCATCAGCAGAACAATCCAAAAACACCTTAAATACGTTTGGCTGTATGTTTATTTTTAAGTGGGGCTTACTGCTTAAATCTTCCCAATAAAATCAACACTCGAGATACTAGAGAGTATTTGCACTGGCAGTATGCGTTGATCTTGTTGTTCGAGCAGCCACACTTGAACATTTCACTGTTCACCCACTAGATGTCACTGCCAGATAATCACTGTGAGCTGCCAAGGTACAATTTTTATTATACATGCAGTTTACTCATTGAAATCTTTCATTTAGTTATTAGTTACATACAGCATTCAATACTCACTTTAAATCCTTAAATTAAATGAAACTCATTTCATATGTTATTAATTATACACACAGATTGCAATGTTCACTTGAAATCCTTTTAATTAAATTCAGAGAATGACACACCAAAACCACATAATTATAAAAAAAAATAAAAAACAAATTTGTTTCTCTTTATTTTCTGCATTTAAAACATGATATTACAAACAAAACATTACTTTTTCTTCCAAGCAAAACAAACATAAGATTAAATGCATGTACTGTATGTTCAGACAGTTATGTTTACATACAACATGTTTTTTTGTTTAGTTTTTCTGCTTACATGTATAGAAGCTCCATTACAGTGCAAATAGCATGTGTGGTAAACAGACACTTCTTTTGACTTGCAGTTGGATGTTAACACATTTGCTTGCTTGAATACATTTTATTTTGGTCAAAACAGTGGCATATTATCTTTCAGTTTTTCTTGAGACGGAAACAGAATTTATCAAAAAAAAATCCTTGTTTTTCAAGTCTCCTCGTTTTAAGTTCGCCTCTTTTTTCAGTCAATTATATAGTTTTTTTTTGTTTTGCCTCTCTGATGCTCTGTCCTTTATCCTTGCAACCCTGCAGTCATTTTCCATAACAGTTTAATCCCTTGCACGTGGACCTTGATGCACAGGTGAAATAATGTAGGACAAATGATGATTATTTCCTATGAGGGGAAAATTGTTTCCAGGAAATGCCATGCCATTTGACGGACATGTTGTTGATGTATGACCTCCTCGTATTTGCTACTTTTTTTTAATGGGTTCAGTCACTGCTTGGAAAATATCAATGTTTTCTTGGAATGATCCG